>MDKI01121249.1:0-48562 GCA_005239505.1 Nicotiana paniculata | reverse complement strand
GGTTAACAGAATTCCTTACTCGGATTTTTGGTGCGCAGACAACTTAAAACAGAGTCTAAATTTACTCGGTTAGGGATTTTAAAATAAAACGGTGCCCCGGAGCACCGTAAAAATCCGGGTGGCGACTATGAAAACTAAAATAAATCCCAATTCTGAATAATGTCACTTTAATCGGAAAAACTCCCTTATTACCCTTTATTAATACGGGGTAGTGAAAAAGGAGGTGTGACAGTTTCCATTGAGTTAAAGCATGCAGGTAGAAATTGTTTCTTTGTATTATATTATTTTGTTAATTATGTTATCCATGCTTAGGTTAGATTATTACTTCTTTTAATTATTCGTTTCGTATATATTATTTATTTTAAAGATGTTCAATATTTTGAAAGTTGAAGTTTGATCATGGCACCATATTTGAGAGATTTGATAGTAAAAGCACGAAGGGTGCTGCCGTGCTGGTGAATAAAAGCATGATAGGTGATGTCGTGCCATTATATTCATGATATTACATGATGAGGACGAGAGTAAAAGCACGAAGGGTTATGCCATTCCATTTTTCATATCATTACTTCAATGTATTTCTGATTTTGGTGATTTAGTTGGTTATACTGTTGTTTAATTCGGAAGATGTTATTTCATGATTTCGTACTTTTAGTTTTTATGATATTTTCCCCCCTTTCGCATATCCCCTCCTAGTTCATATCTTATCGTTATACTTCTTATCTTGTTGCTTCATATATATTTGCATAGGGATTTTTACATAGGTGTTGTCATAGCCTCATAACTGCCTCATCTAGGTTAGGCTTGACGCTTACTGTGATGATGCGATAGGTCGTTCTGTTTTAACCTTAACATCCATGTTCGGAGACCTCGATTAGCTCTATTTAGCATTCCTCCATTTGCATGCGCAGTCCATGTCTTATTACGGAAATGTTTATGTGAAAACTTTAAGAAAATATGAATTTTGTCCTTAAAAATGATTTGAGTAGACTACGGTCAATATTTTGTGTACACGGACCCCGATTGGTATTTTGACGATCCGAGTGGGTGTATCATGATTTTGGACTTGGGCATATGCCCGAAATTGAATTCGGAAGTCCCTAAGTTATTTTGCTGAAACTAGTAATTTGAAGGTTTAAGGAATTCTGAAGTTTGACCGTAAGTTGACTTTATAGCTACGTAGTCCAGATTTCGGTTCTAGAGCTTGATATAGGTTAATTTACTATTTAAGACTTATCTGCAAAATTTGGTGCAAAGCGGAGTTGATTTGATGTGATTCAAACGTTCAGTTGTGAATTTGAAAGTTCTTAAGTTTCTTTAAAAATTTCATGCATTTTGTTGTCCGATCCGTAGTTCTAGGAATTATTTTGTGTATTGATCACGCTAGAAAATTTGTATGATGACATTACACATGTGTGTATGTTTGGTTTGGACCCCGAGGGGCTCGGATGAGTTTCAGATAGGCAACGAGTCATTTTTTGACTTAGAGATTCTATTTTCAGCTATGTTTTTGGTGTCTGGTGCAACGTGCTTTGCGATCGCTAAGGGGAATCTAGGTTGGGGAGGAAATTACTCATCGCGAACGCGAGTAGTTGGTCACGAACACGAAGTAGTGGAGAGTTTACCCTTCGCGAATGCGACACTACTTTGGGAGGGAACTGGGGGAGTCGGTCTATTACTCTACGCGAACGGAAGCCCAGGCTCGCGAACTCGAAGGCCAGGGGGGATAGGCCATCACAAACGCGTAGTGTTTCTCGTGAATGCGAAGGCCACTTTGCTCGATGTTCTTCGCGATCGCGTCAAGCCCTTCGCGAAAAGAAGGCCTGACGCCCAATGATTTAAATGTCTCAAAGTCGGGATTTATCCCATTTTTCACTATTTCCAAGTTTGAGCTCGGCCGAGAGGCGATTTTAAAGAGGTTTTTCATCCCAACTTCATAGGCTGGTAGATTTTAACTTGTTTCCTTCCATTTCCATAAATATCCATTGATTTTAACGTCTAATATATGCCTTTTCATGGTAGAAATTACGGATTTAGGCAGAAATTGGGGATTTTGAGAATTAGAGATTTAGACCTCAAATTGAGGTCGGATTTCAAAACTTATCACATAACCGGGCTTGGGCGTGAATGGGTAATGGGGTTTTGGTCTGAGTCTCGAACTTGACGAAGCAAGTCCGGGGTTGACTTTTCCAAAAATATTAAAGATTGAATCTTTTTCACTTGTGGGTAGTTTCTAAAGCTTATTTTGAATTATTTGAACTATATTTGGTTAGATTTGATTGGTTTGGAGGCTAAGTCTAGAGAAAAAGCCGCAGGTGTGCATTGATTTGGTTGCGGAGTGAGGTAAGTGTCGTGGTTAGCCTTGACTTGAGGGATTATGACTTGTTAGTCTATCTGCTACGTGTTTTACGTGTTGGAACATCGTATATGTGAGGTGATGAATACTTATGCATTGTTATTGGGTTAAAATCATGCAGGTGGAGCTTGTTTCTTTGTGTTTTTATTATTTTGTTAATTATAATATCCATGCTTAGGTTAGATTGTATTTTCTTTGATTATTTGTTTCGTAATTATTGCTAATTTCAAAGTTGTTGAATATTTTTGGAAGTTGAGTTTGTATTATGGAACCATATGAAGTTAAATTTATTCTCTACATTGTTTATTGTTCAAATTCATATTATATTATTATATTATTATATGGTGAGGAAGAGAGTAAAAACACGAAGGGTGATGCCGTGACATTGCATTTACATTATCATTATTACATGGCGAGGAAGAGAATAAAAGCTAGAAGGGTGATGCCTTGCCATTTCATTCATTTTATTATTACATGATAAGGAAGAGAGTAAAAGCACGAAGGGTGATGTCGTGCCATTGTATCCTTATTATTGCATGGTGAGGACGAGTGTAAAAGCACAAAGGGTGATGCCGTGCGATTTTCATATCATTGGTTTGACTGATTTTACCGGTGTTGATGATTTACCTGGTTATTTCGTGATTTCCTACCTGTCGTAGTTGTTATCTTGTCATAGCCTCGTCGCTACCTCATCGAGGTTAGGCTCGACATTTAAGAAGTACATTGGGTCAGTTGTACTCATGCTATACTTCTGCATTTATTGTGCAGATACTAGTATTGGTCCTAGCGGCAGTCAATAGTTTTTTCTTGGATTCAGTTGCTTTCGGAAACTTGAGATATAGCTGCACGTCGTCCGCAACCCTGAAGTACCCTTCTCTTCTATCTTTATTGTTTTATTGGATTTCAAAACAATTTTATTTTGTTCAAACCTTGTTTTGTAGAACTCTAGATGTTCATGTACTCGTAACTACAAGTTCTGGGTTACGTTTAGACTTCATTGTTCGGTTTATTTAACTCTACTTCAGACTTATATCGTTATAATTGTTAATATTTTCTTTTTAATAGTTAAAATCAGTTAATTTTCTATTTCATGTCGGCTTGCCTAGAAAGTAGATGATAGGCTCCATCATGACCCCAAGGTTTGGATTCCGGGTCGTGACAAGTTGGTATCAGAGCACTAGGTTTCTTAGGTCTCACGAGTCATGAACTAGTTTAGTATAGTCTGGAGGATCAGTATGGAGACGTCTGTACTTATCTTCTAGTGGCTATGGAGTTTTAGGAAAGCTTTCATTTCTTTCATTCCCTATCATGCGATTTTGTTCTATCATTTACGTTTGAACCATTCCACTATTATTCTCTCACAGATAGTGAGAACAGGCACAAAATCTACAGTTGGGCATGAGCTGGATCCCCTTTTTACAGCTACTACTAGGGGTAGAGGTCAAGGCTTAGGTCGAGCCAGAGGCTGAGGCAGAGGCAGGGCTCAGCCTAGAGCTCGAGCATCATCACCCACAGTGGAGCTACAGATTGATCAAGAGGAGGAGATCCCAGCTCAGATTTTAGCAGTTGGACCAGCCTAGGTACCAGAGGGATTTATAGCCACTCAAGTGCTTTAGGACGCTCTAGTTCGCTTGGTAGGACTTATGGAGAGTGTTCCCCAGACCGGAGCATTTCCGGTGAAACCAACCATCTCTCAGGCTAGGGGAGGATCACATACTACCGTTACTCACACTCCAGAGCAGATGACTCCCTTATATCAGCTCTTGCAGTCCAGCCAGTTGGGGTAGTTCAGCCGGTTGTTGTTGCAGAGACCAGGGAGAGGCCCGCGATGTCTACTAAGAGATTGATGTGATAGGAAAAGTTCACTAAGCTCTTCCCTATTCACTTTAGTGGTTCACCTTCTGAGGACCCACGGGATTACTTGGACCATTTACACGAGGTGTTGCACAACATGAGTATTGTTGAGACCACTGGTGTCGAGTTGCAGTGTTCTAGATGAATGGTTCTGCCAAGAGATGGTTGAGAGATTATGTGTTAACCAGACAAGTTGGTTCGCCTTCACTTACTGGGATCAGTTTTCACATATATTTCTAGAGAAGTTCTTTCATTTCACTCTGAGAGAGGAGTATCGCAGGCAGTTTGAGCGCCTCCATCAGAGTAGTATGACTGTTACCTAGTATGAGACCTGATTTGTGGACCTAGGTTACCATGCATTTATTTTACTCCCTATTGAGAGGGAGAGAGTGAGGAGATTCATTGATGGACTCACTTTCAGTATCAGGCTACAAACAGACAAGGAGAGAGAAGCTGATTTTTTTCTTTCCAAAGGGTCGTTGAAATTGCTAGAGGGATCGAGATGGTTCGAGGCTAGGAGAGGGGGCCAGTGTCTGATAAGAGGCCTCGTCATTTAGGTTGTTTTAGTGGTGCCTCATCTAGATGCAGGGGTACTTATGGTAGAGGCCTTCCTCCTAGGTGATTTCAGTCAGCGCTTTAGGCATCCCACGGTGGTTGATCTCGGCTAAATCCACACCACAATTAAGTAGTGAGGTGGTCGATGCAACAATAAACCCAACAAAGGTCCAGATCGAATCCACAGGGAGTTAGAATATGGGATTAGGTGTATATCTAAGTTAATTTCATGTTTTGGCTCAAACTACACTTCCACAAATTTGATTGGTGTTCAACTTCTACTTTTACTCTATTGTCTACAAATATAAAACCAAGGGACAATATTTTTGGTTTTGAGTTTTTCAAATGATAAAAGGGACTAGGGTCGTGACTTCTACCTAGGTGGTTATCTAATGGGTTGTAAACTCCGGGGCAAGTTTGATTAGTCGGGGTCATAATATAGCAATCACATCCGGGTACTCACTCTATACCTCTCGGTAGTTTGAGTGATTTTGCTCACTTTGGCTTTCTCAAGTTAAAATGGGTATTTGCACAATACAAGTGATATTATATCAAGTCGGGTATTACTATCTCTAGGTTAACCCTTTAATTGGGGATATCAATTTCTTGAGAACCCCAATTCCTTGTTAGCCAAGTTTTCCTAGACTTAGTCCCTCTTTCTCAAGTAGAGACTAAGTCATTTAGGCATGAATCAATGTTTGCAACCATTAATTCTTTAATTCTAGCAAGAACTAGGCTAAATATCACTAACCCATTCACAAACAAGCCCTAAATTAAACACCTATAAAATACCCACACTTGGGTTAGGTCACAACCCTAGCTTAAAATTTAGATACTCATGAAAAATATAGAAATTATAGAAGAAATAAAGATAAAATCCATCATATTTGATTATGTGATGAAAATCTAGTGTTTGGAGTCAAATCTAGTACAAAATTACTAAAAGCAGTGAAAGAAAACGGAACAGGTGCTCTTCTAAAACATAACTTGACCTAAAAAGTCCTATTTATACTAAGCTGAAAATCTCTGACAAAAATGCCCCTGCAGAGGGTTGTGCGGCCGCATAATTCTGAGTGCGGCCGCACACATGGCTAGATTTGGGATCTGGACTTTAATCTGTGGAACACACAAAAGTGAGTTCGACCGCATCTTTGGCTTCTGCGGCCGCACAAAAATCGTGTGGACCGCATGTCTTCACTTTGTAGTCTCCGAGTCTCTTTTTATGCGGTCTACGTAATATTGATTATGGCCTCACACTGGCTTCTGCGGCCTCATAAAATTCATGCGTCCGCACAACTTTAATTTGAGGTTCTCTGAATCCATTCTCTCTGCGGTCCGCATAATAGTGAGTGCGGCCGCACAATATTTGTGCGGTCCGCATATCTTTACTTGCTCAAACTTCAAAGTCTTTGAACCTCTCTTCTGCGACCGCACTAGAATTATGCAGTCTGCACAATGTGAAGCTAAAGTTGACTGGGTTTCTTCATTATTTGCGACCGCAGTAGAATTGTGCGGTCCGCACTCTAAGTATTTTCACCCTATTTTTGTCCTTGTCCAATTTTGACTCCTTTTTGAGTTGATTTTCACTTTCTTAGCTCGTTTCCCAATATTCCTGCAATAAAGCTCATTTCATTAGTTCTTGGGATACCTTTAAGCATTTTCGAGCTAAAACTCAAGTAAAGAGGGCAAATAAGCGGTCAGAATCCCTACTTATAAGTGCTTCGGGTAGTCGTGGTCCTTATGTATCTCATCCTGAGTAGCTAGACTACAATGCACCAACAGCTCCTATTAGTGCACCTCCGATCCAGATTTATCAGACTGGTTATCCAGGCCGACAGGTTTCAGGGACAGTAGTCACAGCAGCCAAGGCCTTGTTATACTTGTGAAGATACGAGGCACCTCTCTAGATTTTGCCCTAGGTCACAGGGCGGCATGCCACAACAGGGTTCTCATGCCATGGTTCCAGCACCGGTTACTTCACTGTCTGCTCATCCAACTAGAGGCAGGGTTCAGGCTACCATAGGGGGAGGTTAGTCCATTAGAAGTGGAGGTGGAGGTCAGTCCATTCCCCTCGGTTTGTATATTCATTTGCCTTACTTTTAGTAGTTTATTTCACAGCTTCTTCATCTTGTTTTATTAATAGTATAGCTTCTTAGTTACTTTAATAGCATCTTTTTGATTTGTTAGCTTCTTTTTATGTTTAAGTGAACAATAAGCCTTTGGTTTTCTTAATGCCACAGTTCTTTCCAAAGGTGGGTCTTGTGTGAACCGGGTCGCTCTTCCCAATGATGGATGGCGTGACAACCTTCTTAAGGGATCGAGTCCGTTTTTTATGTTTTGGTAGAAACAATAGTATTAATGAATAAATAAGGGTCAAGCATGCTTCACTTGGTATCAACACACTTAACTATTCGCTTATGGTTAAAAATAAGTTTTTTGAAAGAAATGGCTCTAGTTAGTGACCTTGTGACTCTTGTGTTGACTTAGGCAATCAACGGGTGGTTTAGTCGAACCATTAGCGATTTTTAATCTTGAATACGGTTATTGTAGGCCCTCGACTGTATTCTCTTTAACAATCTGATTGTGTGAGAAGTGAGGTATTTTATTACAAGTCTAAATACCCGTGCGAATGGTCTAGAACTTGCCTCGAATATGTTTCTAGGAGAAATTCTAAGTTATCCTGGCTTGAGAAGTGAGTGTAGGCTCTCCTTGACCCGTCTTGAAACCTTCCATGGCCCACCAATGATCCTTAGTCAACCCTTTTGTGCCTAAAGCCTTTTTTATTCGATAAACACATTACAAGCCTTTACCCGTTTTATAGTGACTCTCTCTTAACACCCGAGGTTTCTTTAGCTTTCATGAGAAACAAATGGCGAAAACATAAGTTTGGGGGAGAAACAAGGAGTTTAAAGATAGTATCAAGGCAGAAAAAGAGAAAATAAATGAAGAAGAGGAAAGGCAAAGAAAAAGAAAGGAAAAACAAAAGAAAAAACACAAAAAGAAAAGTGAATAATGTGAAAGGGTTTGAAAGATTCAAAAAAAAAGTAAAAGTGCAAAGCATGGAGAAAACAAAGAAGGAAAGTATGAATAGCATGACCAAGAAAGAGTGATGTCAAGTCTCTCTAGTTCCCCTAAGGGTAAAGAAAATGACTCAAAGAGTCGGCAAAGTAAGAGCCAAAAAGAGAAAATGGAGTGCTAAAGGAAAGATGAACGAGTTCCATTCCAATATTTCCCTCCTTAGTTCAAAAGACTTCATTACATGCCGAAAAAGCTCTACGTGATCTCAAGACGACTAAGCTTACATTAGTGGTGATGTACATGAGGGAAAGCATATGGTACTTAGAGCCGAGTTTGTGACATTCTTTTGAGAGTGATGAGCGAGTCTTTCTCAAGTCATTTGATTGAGTGCTTCATTCGTGAGTGAGATGAGCTTCTGGAGAGTATAGGAGGGGGAGTTTGGGATCCACAGTGACCTACATGAAAGTGTGAACTTCCTTCATGAACAAAGTCAACTCTTGTTGCTCAAGCGTCACATTATAGCTATTTGTGATTTAACATTCGAATCAATGGATCGTTAATGACTCATGAGTGTGTGGATAATTGTTGGTCCAATTGATGTGGGTTTGATTCAACTTAGGCCAGCTGAAATAGCCCTTTCCTAGTGGAGGTTGGAATTTCCTTAATTGCTTGAGGAGAAGCAAAAGGTTAGGTTTGGGGGAGTAGATAAGTAGGGATTTTGACTGCTTATCTTCTCTCTTTTACTTACGTTTTAGGTAAAAAATGCTTAAAGGTATTCCTGAGAACTAATGAAATGTGCTTTCTTGTAGGAATATTGGGAAACGAGCCAAAGAAATGAAAATCAACTCAAGAAGGAGTAAAATTGGACAAGGACTAAAACAAGGCAAAAAGGACCAAAGTGCGTACTGCACAATACTGTGTGCGGCCGCAGACTTTGAAGAGTCACTGTAAAAACTCCTTTACAAAGTGCGAACGACACAATTATTGTGTGGCCGCAGAAGACAAGGTTCAGAGAGATGGTGTTTTGGGGGGCTGAAGAAGTGCGGACCGCACTATTATTGTGCGGCCGCACTCAAAAATAAGCGGTTCACAGAAATTGCCCATGTCCAACCCAAGATCACGAGTGCAGCGCACCCAGAAATGTACGGTCCGCACACTCAGAGGAAGTGTGGCCGTAGAAGTCCACCCTGTCAAGTCAGCTTCAAAGTGCGGACCACACACAGAATTGTGCGGCCGCACAACCTCCATAGGGGAAATTTTATCCGATAAATTTAACTGGATATAAATAGATCTTTTGTCATTTTTAGGTTAAGTTGGAGCCTGAGAATATAGAGTCGTTTTTCTCTTATTGTTTTGGGTAACTTTGTAATAGATCATCATTTTAACATTAGATTTTCTTTTCTTAATCATCTATTATGAGTTTAATCTTAGTTTCTTCAGTAATTTCTTTATTTTTGCCTATGAGTAGCTAAACTCTTAGCTAGGGTTGTGACCCAACCGTAGTATGGATGGGTGATTGATTTTGGGCTTATTTATGGCAAGGGTTGTTGCCCCACATTAGGGCGGACAACTTCCAAATCAACAATGTGATGCGTACATTGCTTGAGCAACGGGGATTCTTCACTAGGGCTCCGAGTCAAAATGCATACAAGCACCTCAAAGGGTTTGTGGATACTTGTTGGGGGAGCAAACAGACCAACGTCTCCGAGGATGCGCTAAGGTTGAGGCTATTTCCATTCTCTCTATGGGGAAAAGCATTGGATTGGTTAGAAAGATTTCCCAACCATTCCATCCATACATGAGATGAGTTGGCGGAAAAGTTCATTGGCAAGTTCTTTTCTCCTGGGCATATGGCTACACTTCGGGATGAGATTCTAGTATTCAAGCAAGAACCCAACGAGCCTTTGCATGATATTTGGGAGAGATACCGTACCATCGTTAAAGAGTGCCCGAATAATGATATGACTGGGTCCATGATCCAAATAACCTTCTAAAGGGGGATCAACACAACAAATCAATACGTGGTCAACCAAATTGCCGGCGGAAATTTCATGACAACGCCATATGCTGAAGCATGTGAAATATTGGATGAAATGGCGGATACTTCACCGGCATAGAAAAGTAGAGCTAATGGTCCTCAAGGCGATCCAAATGACATACACAGGGAATTGCATGATCACGGGCAAGCAATTTCCGAGTTAACAACCACAATGAATCAATTATCCAAAGCTAAAATTCAACAAGTTTAAGGTCCTAAGAAAGTGAATGCAATGGAAGATGTGAATATGATGATGAAAAAAAGATGGCAAAAAGCTCAACAAGTGAAAAACGTGCAGAACAATTTGCGCAAGATGGTAGTGAGTTTGACCAAGGTGATTCGCACAATGATCAAGAAGAAGAAGTGCAATATGTCAACAACTACCAAGGGCAAAGAAATAATTCTCAAGGCCCGAATCAACAACAATGGAATTCTCAAGGAAACCAAGGAAATTGGAACAATCAAAACCACCAAGGCAATTGGAGTGATGGTAACAAAAGTCAAAGTAATTGGAACAATAACAATAATCAAGGCAATTGGAGTAATCAAGGAAATCAAGGCAGTTAGGGTGGCAACAATCAAGGATACTTTGGAGGCAACAACCAAGGGGATTAGAATAATAATAACAAGGGAATCGAGGGTCGGTATTTCAAAGACCCCCGATGTATGAACAACCAAGCAACCCGCCTCCTTATCCATCCCATGGTTCTAGATCGAATAATGAGATGGGACGAATTGAAAATACGTTCAAATAAATGATAGAGAAAAATGCCGACTCCGATGCTCAACTAGCCTCTCACAACACTTCAATACGAAATTTGGAGGTTCAATTAGGGAAAATCTTGCAAGCTTTAAACACTCGTCCTAAGGGTGCACTACCTAGTGATACAGTGGTGAACCTGAAGGGTGGGAACAACATCGGACATGCCATGGCCGTAACCACACGGAGTGGAAAAGTAGGGAGGCAACAACCTCCAACCAAAGAATATTTGCGGATGCCATTTGGGTTATGTAATGCACCATCGACTTCTCAATGGTGTATGATGGCCATCTTCACCGACATGGTGAAGGATTTCCCTGAAGTCTTCATGGATGACTTTTCCGTGGTGGGCAATTCTTTTGATGAGTGATTGGACAACTTAGACAAGGTATTGGCAATATGTGAGGAATCAAACTTTGTTTTGAATTGGGAGAAATGTCACTTCATGGTCGAGGAAGGCATTATCCTCGGTCACAAAATTTCAAAGCATGGCATTGAGGTCGACAAGGCCAAAATTGAGGTGATCTCAAACCTCTCACCCCTACATCCGTGAAGGGAGTAAGGACCTTCTTGGGTCATGCGGGATTCTATCATCGATTCCTCAAGGACTTTTCTAAGGTGGTAAACATTTTGTGTACACTTTTGGAGAACGATGCAGAGTTTCATTTCAACGAGGATTGTATGAAGGCATTCGAATTGCTTAAGATCAAGTTGACTACTACTCCTATTATCACCGCACTGGATTTGAGCTTGCCTTTCATGCTCATGTGTGATGCAAGTGATGTGGCGGTAGGAGCGATGTTGGGGCAACGTATCAACAAAGTTTTCCATCCAGTCTACTATGTTAGTAAGACCATGAATGATGCCCAAGTCAACTACACAGTGACCGAAAAAGAGCTCCTTGCTATTGTATTTGTTATGCAAAAGTTCTGCACGTACTTGATGGGTACAAAGGTGATTGTACACACTGACCAATGCGGCGCTTCGATATTTGATGAGCAAGAAATATTCTAAAGCAAGATTAATGTAGTGGGTGATTCTTTTTCAAGAGTTTGATCTAGATATTCAAGACATCAAGGGTAGTGAAAACCAAGTGGCGGACCACTTGTCTCGTTTGGAGGAGGAAGCGAGGCCACATGACGGCCTTGAGATAAATGATTCATTTCCCGACGAGCAACTCCTAGCCATTTCAATGATCGAGATGCCATGGTTCGCTGACTTAGCCAATTATCTTGTGAGTGGTATTGTACCGAATGAGTTCTCTTCAAACCAAAGGAAGAAGGTCAAATGGGATTGCCTTGACTATTATTGGGATGGGCCATATCTCTTCCAGATTTGTACCGATGGTGGAATTTTGGCAATGTGTACCAGAGGAAGAACAAGTGGAAATTCTTGAGGCTTGCCACTCTTCACAATATGGTGATCACCATGGTGGAGCTACAACGACAACAAAAGTGTTGTGTTGTGGATTCTATTGGCCTATTTATTACAATGACACTATCAATATCATCAAGAGTTGTGATGAATGTCAAAAGGCCAATGGTATTTCTACGAAAAATGAGATGCCCCTCACCACCATCTTAGAGATTGACATTTTTTATGTGTGGGGCATTGAGTGCGGCCAGTTGGACTTGTGCGACCGCAATCAAAATTGTGCGTTCCGCACTTGAGGATATGTGGCCGCACTCACAAGTATGTGATCCACACTCTAGGGTGTGTGACTGTACTTCAGAATTGTGCGGTCCGCACTAGACAGTCAGCAGCCGCACTCAGAATTGTGTGGTCCGTAGTGTCTCACCGATGGCTGATTGTCTGCAATTGTCCTGCAAATATTTTACTTGTTTTGAACTCAACTGACATATGTAACTTGTATTGAGACAATGGTTAGATCCCGTGGTAGAGGTGATACATCAAAGGGGGGAGGTGAATCCTCCCAAGGCAGGGGTAAAGGCACTCACCCTCTGGGAGTGCAATCAAAACCTATTTCCAAGAAGCCGTCCACCGGTAGAGGAAGGGAAATAGAGCCCTCAGAATCTAGCTCTTATTAACCATAAAGAGAAGCCTCTGAGGTCAGCCTATGGAGGTCTATCCTGAGCCACAGTCCCAACCACCTCAACCCACTAGGTGCTATCAATTGTGCAATGATCCTACAGACAGTTCTTCTACTGATTCCGATGCGGGAAGCCAAGGTTCCGCGCTCTCCTCTTCACCTACTCCTCCGACACCTATTGATGTCGATGATGATGATGTCCTGGATGACGGTAGAGGGGGAGAAACTCAAGTGGGTGGTCTTGAGAGGAAAAAGAAGAGGGAAATGTGGGGGGATAGATTTGTCACCCTGTCAGTGTTTAACAGATTCCGGGAGTTGTGGCCCATGTCGTGTGAGTGAAAATTCTTGATAAAGGATTTGGATGTTCATAATCCGAATGTCCTTAGACAATTCCAAAAATGCAAGGGGTGGAAGTCGTTCACTCTCCCGATCTTAGATGCAAATGAGCACTTGGTCAGGGAGTTCTATGCAAATGTAGCTCACATCAAGAAGGAGACAAAAGTGACGAAAGTAAGAAGTTTGAAAGCCCGTTTCGATGCCTTCTCTTTGAATGCTTATGTGGGTTTTGATCAAGTAGAGGCAATCTAGTACTTAGAGAAGTTAGCTCTGGGTGAAGCATCTCGCCCTTGGCTAGCTGATATTTTGGTTGCCCGAGGACCACCACCATCATGGATTACAGCAGGAGTTCCTATCTTCTAGGCCACCCTCAATTTCGAATCTAAAGGGTGGAAAACCTTTGTGTGTAGCAGGATTGATCCGAGCTTGAATGAGAACAACCTCCAACTTCCCCGAACAGTTCTGGTAGCTTTTATTATGGCGGGATACCCGATCAATGTTGGTGCCATAATGTCAAACAAATTCACATTGGTGGTTCAAAAAAGTGAAATGTCCTACCCGTATCCGAATACCCTCACATAGTACTTCAATGATGCAAAGGTGGAGCCAAGGCCATATGAAATAAAGGTAAAAGGTAAGAGGCCTTTTTCATGGTATCACTTGCAGGGTGCGGACAACCCAAAGTTCAAGGGTAAGGACACTACCACCATTGGTAAGTATAACGAGCCATTGATGGTAGGTTTAGAGGCTGCTGCTGAGCCATCTACAGCTCCCATGCCTTCCACATGGACAGCTGTCATGCCACCACCTTCATCGTCTAGGCCACAAAGTTCAGTTCTAGTGCCAGCCTCATCCACCTATCCTCTCATTGCGTTGCGAGTCTCCCAGACTTTGGCGAACCTCAACAACTAGATGTAGACAGCTACTTCTAAGTTGTCTGACATATCTAGTACTGTTGCAGCATTGTCCTCTACTCCAACAGTGTCACAAGTACCTCTGTTAGTGGAGGAAACATTAAAGAAGATTTTTGACAAATATAAGACTATCATGGACACACCAGTAGCTCAGGCGAGTGCCATTGAGGAGTTGGCCAAGCAAGTGAAGAAGATGAGAAAGTCCTAGGCTTCAAAGAAGGCAATGGAGAGTTTGAGACAGGAGGTGAAGAAGTTAGTAGCAGCAGGTGATTTTCCCTTTGACTTACTAATGGAGACAGGTCCATCAGTACCAGCTGACCCAACAGCACCATCAGCAGAGGCACCATCAGCAGAGGCACCATCAGAGAGGCATCAGCTGGCCAGTCTGACGAGCCAGATCTCATTGGACCCACCGCTGAGGAGATGCTTCAGATGGTCATCAACCTTGTTGTCCCTCAGCCCGGAGATAATGATATACAATTAGAGGAGACTGAGGGTGGTGATGCTGCCAGTCACCCCGAGACCACATAGGGAGTTTTCTTTACTCTCTACCCTCTTATGTTTTGATTTTGCTAAGCATTAAGGACAATGCTTGTTGTTTTTTGTGGGGGGTGGTCTTATTTGGTATTTTGGACGATTTGGATGACTTTTGATCACATTGATTACATTTGGGCTTGTAATAACTTTAATACTCTTTTTATTTTTCTTTTTTTTTCTCCCTCATTATGTATATATACATTTTCCTTACTTTCAATAGTTTATTTCATAGCTTCTTCGTTTTGCTTTCTTAATAGGATAAATTCTTAGTTACTTTATAAGCTTCTTTTTGATTTGTTAGCTTCTTTGTATGTTTTAGTGAACAATAAGCCTTTGGTTTTCTTAATGCCATAGTTCTTTCCAAAGTCGGGTCTTGTGTGAACTAGGTGGCTCTTCCCAACGATGGATGGCGTGACAACCTTATTAAAGGATTGAGTCGGTTTTTTGATGTTTAGGTAGAAACAAGTAGTGTTAATGAGTAAATAAGGGTCAATCATGTTTCACTTGGTACCAACACACTTAACTATGTTCTTATGGTTAAAAATAAGTTTTTGCAAACAAATAGCTCTAGTTAGTGACCTTGTGACTCTTCTGTTGACTTAGGCCTTGTGACTCTTCTGTTGACTTAGGCAATCATCGGGTGGTTTAGTTGAACCATTAGAGATTTTCAATCTTGAATGCTATTGTTGTGGGCCCTCAACTCTATTCTCTTTAACTATCCGGTTGTGTGGGAGGTGGGAAATGTTTTTACAAGTCCAAGTACCCGTGCGAATGGTCTAGAACTTGCCCCAAATGTGTTTCTAGGCGAAATTCTAAGTTAGCTTGGCTTGAGAAGTGATTGTAGGCTCTCATTGGTCCGTTTTGAAACTTTCCATCACCCACCAATAATATCATCCTTAGTAAACCCTTTTGATCCTAAATACTTTTTATTCTATAATCATATTACAAGCCTTTAACCGTTTTATAGTGACTCTCTCTTGGTACCCGACTTTTCTTTAGCATTCATGTGATTCAAATGGCAAAAAAAACATAAGTTTGGGGGAGAGACGAGGAGTTTAAAGATGGTCAAAAGGCACAAAAAGACAAAAGAAATGAAGAAGAGAAAAAGGAAAAGAAAAAGAAAGGAAGAATGAAGAAAAACACAAAAAGAATGTGAATGATGTGAAAGGGTTGAAAAGATGCAAAAAGAAAGCAAAAGTGCAAAGCATGGAGAAAGCAAAGAAGGAGATTGTGAATAGCATGACAAAGAAAGAGTGATGTCAAGTATCTCTAATCCCCCTAAGGGAAAATAAAATGACTCAAAGAGTCGGCAAAGTATGAGCAACCAATAGAATATGAAGTGCTCAAGGAAAGATGAACTGATTCCAATTTGATATTTCCCTCCGTAGTCCAAAAGCCTTTATTACATGCCGAAAAAGATCTACGAGATTTCAAGTCGAGCAAGCTTACATTAGTGGTGATCTACATGAGGGGAAAACATATGGTACTTAAAGCCGGGCTTTTGACATTCATTTGAGAGTGATGATCGAGTCTTTCTCGAGTCATTGTTTTTAATTCTTCATTCGTGAGTAAGATGAGATTCCGGAGAGTATAGGAGGAAGAGTTTGGGATCAACTGCAACTTGCATGAAAGTGAGAGCTTCATTGATGAACAAAGTCAACCTTTGATGCTCAAGTGTCACATTAGAGCCATTTGTTCTTCAACATTCAAATCATAGGCTTGTTAATGATTCATGAGCGTGTGGTTAAATGCTTTTCCCAATTGATTTGTGTTTGACTCAACTTAGGCCAGCTGAAATATTATTTTTTCTAGTGGAGATGGGAATTGCCTTAATTTCTTGAGGACAAACAAAAGCTTAAGTTTGGGGGAGTTGATAAATAGAGATTTTGACCACTTATTTGCTTTCTTTTACTTGCGTTTTAGATTAAAAAAAATGCTTAAAGGTATTCCTAAGAACTAATGAAATGTGCCTTCTTGTAGGAATATTGGGAAACGAGCCAAAGAAGTCAAAATCAACTCAAGAAGTAGTAAAATTGGACAAGGCCCAAAACAAGGCAAAAAGTACCAAAGTGCGTACCACACAATACTGTGTGCGGCCGCAGACGCTGAAGAGTCACTGGCAAAATTCCTTCACAAAGTGCGGACTGCACAATTATTGTGTAGCTGCAGAAGAGGAGATTCAGAGAGCATGATTTTCGGCAATCTGAATATATGCGGACCGCACTATTATTGTGCGGTCGAAGGAGCCGAAGTGCGGCCGCACTCACAAAGGTGCGGTCCGCAGAAGAAGTTCCAGCCCCGGTTCAATCTCAAGTGTTCTACCGCACTCAGAAATGTGCGATCCGCACAATCAGTTGATGTGCGGATGCATCCCACTTTTATGCGGCCGCAGAAAGCTCAGTTGACCAGTCAAGCTCAAAGTGCGGACTGCATACAGAATTGTGTGGCCGCACAACCTCCGCAGGGGCATTTTTTTCAAATATTTTCAACTTAGTATAAATAGAACTTTTTGTCATTTTTAGGTTAAGTTGTGTAAGAGAGGAGCACGTGAGCCGTTTGTATTTTCTGTTTTAGGAAAAATTGTACTAGATTAGCTTCTACACATCATATTTCTTTCCTTAATAAATTTTTATACATTCTATATTTATTTCTTCTTTTATTTCTTCATTTTCTATGAGTAGCTAAACCCATAGCTAGGGTACTGACCCAACCTTAGTATGGGTACTTAATGGGTTATTAATTTAGGGCTTATTTATGATTGGGTATATGATATTTAGCCTTGTTCTTGCTTGAATTCTAGAATCAATGGTTGCAAACATTGATTCATGCCTATTTGACTTAGTCTCTACTTGAGAAAGAGAGACTGAGTCTAGGAAAACTTGCCTAACTAGGAATGGGGGTGAAGTCAAGAAATTGATAGCCCTAATTAAAGGGTCGAACCTAGACATAGTAAGACCCAACTAGAGCATTTATCACTTGCTTTGTGAAATACCCATTTGGACTTGAGAAAGCCAAATCAGGAAAAATCACTCAAACTACCGAGAAGTATAGAGTGAGTAATTGAGTGTGATTGCTATATTGTATCCCGATCAACCAAACATGCCCTAAAGCTATAAATCCGTTAGTTAACCAACTAGGTGAAAGTCGCAATCCAAGATTTTTTATCATTTGAAAAGCAACCAAAACCAAAAATATTGTCTCCTAGTTTTACAATTGCAATCAATAGCTTAAAGTAGAAGTAGAAACACTAATCGAGAATGTGGAAGAGTAATCTAGGGCATATCATACATTCACACTAGGTGTATACCTAATCTCAAAGCTAACTCCCTGTGGATTCGACTCTGAATTGCATTGGGTTTTTATTATTGCTTCGACCACCTCACTACCTATATTTGTGGTATGAGTTTGGGCGAGATCACCCATATCCCAACACCCTCACAGAATATTTCTCCGATGCAAGGGTGGAGCCAAGGACATTTGATAAAAACATAAGGGCCAAGAATCCCTTCTCATGGTACCACCTGCAGGGTGCGGACAATTGAAAGTTTAAGGGTAAGTCCACTACAACCGTTGGTCAGTCTGACGAGCCATCGGTGGTGGGTACAGAGTCTGCTTCTGATCCATCTACAGCTCGAATACCTTCCACAGCAGCTGGGTCTTCCACCGACACAGCTGACATGCCACCACCTTCATCTTCTAGACCATCAACTTCAGTACTAGTGCCAGCCTCATCCACTTATCCACTCACTACGCTGTGACTCTCCCAGACTTTGGCGAGCCTCAACAACTGGATGCATACATCCACTTCTAAGCTATCTGACATATCCAGTACTGTTTCAGCACAGTCCTCTACTCCAACAATACCACAGGTCCCTCCATCAGTAGAGGAAACATTGAAAAAGATTCTAGAGAACCAGAAAACCATTATGGATAGACTGGTGTCTCATGGGGGAGCTATTGAGGAGTTGGGAAAGCAGGTGAAGAATATTAGGAAATACCAGGCTTCTAAGAAATCAGTAGAGAGATTGAGAAAGGAGGTGACGAAGATCGCAGCAGCGGGTGATTTTCCATTTGACCTACTAATGGACACAGATCCATCAGTACCAGCAGACCCAGCAGCACCATTAGCAGAGGCACCAGCTGGCCAGTCTGACGAGCTAGATCTTACTTCCCACACTGCTGAGGAGATGCTTCAGATGCTCGCCAACCCTGTTATTCCCCAGCTAGATGATGATGAGATATAGTTGGCGGAGCCCGAGGGTGATGATGCTGCTAGTTACCCTAAGACCACATATGGAGTTTTCTTTACTCTCTACCCTCATTTATTTTGATTTTGCTAAGCATTGAGGACAATGCTTGTTCCTATTCGGGGGGGAAGGTGTGTGGGGTCGATTTTGGTTGGATTTGATGACATTGGCCTGTAATAACTTTAGTACTCTTTTTATTTAATCTTTATCTTCTCTTTCATTATGTATATATTCTATTCCTCTCGGTTTGTATACTCATTTTCCTTACTTTCAGTAGTTTATTTCATAGCTTCTTCATCTTGTTTTCTTAATAGTATATCTTCTTAGTTACTTTAATAGCTTTGGGTGGCTCTTCCAAACGATGGATGGCGTGACAACCTTCTTAAGGGATCGAGTTCGTTTTTGATGTTTTGTTAGAAACAGTAGTATTAATGAATAAATAAGGGTGAAGCATGCTTCACTTGGTACCAACACACTTAACTACGCGCTTATGATTGAAAATAAGTTTTTGGAAAGAAATTGATTTAGTTAGTGACCTTGTGACTCTTGTGTTGACTTAGGCAATCATCGGGTGGTTTAGTTAAACCATTAGCGATTTTCAATATTGAATGCGGTTTTTGAGGGCCATCGAATCTATTATCTTTAACAATCCAGTTGTGTGAGAAGTGAGGTATTTTGTTACAAGTCCAAGTACCCTTGCGAATAGTTTAAAACTTGCCTCCAATGTGTTTCTAGGCGGAATTCTAAGTTATCTTGGCTTGAGAAGTGATTGTAGACTCTCCTTGACCCATTTTGAAACATTCCATGGCCCACCAATGATATCATCCTTAGTCAACCCTTTTGAGCCTAAAGTCTTTATTATTCGATAACCACGTTACAAGCCTTATCCATTTTATAGTGGCTCTCACTTGACACCCGAGCTTTCTTTAGCTTTCATGAGAAACAAATGGCGAAAACATAAGTTTGGGGGAGAGAGTTTAAAGATGGTATCAAGGCACAAAAAGAGAAAATAGATGAAGAAGAGGAAAGGCAAAGAAAAAGAAAGGAAGAACAAAAGAAAAAACACAAAAAGAAAAGTGAATAATGTGAAAGGGTTGAAAAGATTCAAAAGAAAGAAAAAGTGCAAAACATGGGGAAAACAAAGAAGGAAAGTATGAATAGCATTAATAAGAAAGAGTGGTGAAGTCTCTCTAGTTCCCTTAAGGAAAAAGAAAATGACTCAAAGAGTCGGAAAAGTAAGAGCCGAAAAGAGAAAATGGAGTGCTAAAGGAAAGATGAAACAGTTCCATTCCAATATTTCCCTTCTTAGTCCAAAAGCCTTCATTACATGCCGAAAAATGCCTACGTTATTTCAAGCCGAGTAAGCTTACATTAGTGGTGATCTACATGAGGGGCAAGCATATGGTACTTAGATTCAAGCTTGTGACATTCTTTTGAGAGTGATGAGTGAATATTTCTCAAGTCATTGAATTGAGTGCTTCATTTGTGAGTGATATGAGCTTTCAGAAAGTATAGGAGGAGGAGTTTGGGATCCACAATGACGTACATGAAAGTGCGAACTTCCTTGATGAACAAAGTCAACTCTTGATGCTCAAGCGTCACATTAGAGATATTTGTGCTTTAACATTCAAATCATAGGCTTGTTAATGATTCATGAGTGTGTGGGTAATTGTTGGTCCCAATTGATGTGTGTTTGATTCAATTTAGGCCAGCTGAAATAGCCCTTTCCTAGTGGAGGTAGGAATTGCCTTAATTGCTTGAGGACAAGCAAAAGATTAAATTTGGGGGAGTTGATAAGTAGAGATTTTGACTGCTTATTTGCTTTCTTTTACTTATATTTTAGCTCAAAAATGGTTAAAGGTATTCTTGAGAACTAATGAAATGTGATTTCTTGCAGGAATATTGGGAAGCGAGCCAAATAAATAAAAATCAACTCAAGAAGGAGTAAAATTGGACAAGGCCCAAAACAAGGAAAAAAGGACCAAAGTCTGGACCGTAGAATATTGTGTGCGGCCGTAGACTCTGAATAGACACTATCAAAATTCATTCACAAAGTGCGGACCGCACAATTATTGTGCGGCCGTAGAAGACAAGGTTCAGAGAGATGGTGTTTTGGTGGCCTGAAGAAGTGTGGACCACACTATTATTGTACGGCCGCATAATGCTAAAGTGTGGCCGCACTGATAGAAGTGCGGTCTGCAGAAATTGCCCATGTCCAACCTAAGATCAAGAGTGTTGCCGCACTCAGAAATGCAAGGTCCGCACAATCAGAGGAAGTGCGGGCACACCCCAGATTTATGCGGCCGCAGAAGGCCATCCTGTCAAGTCAGCTTCAAAGTGTGGAGTGCACACAGAATTGTGCGGCCGCACAACCTTCGCAGGGGCAATTTTCTCCGATAATTTTAGCTCGGTATAAATAGATCTTTTTGTCATTTTTAGGTTAAGTTGGAGCACTTGAGAATATAGAGCCGTTTTTCTTTTACTGTTTTGGGTAACTTTGTAATAGATCATCATTTTAACATTAGATTTTCTTCTCTTAATAATCTATTATGAGTTTGACCTTAGTTTCTTCTTTAATTTCATCATTTTTGCTTATGAGTAGATAAACCCTTAGCTAGGGTTATGACCCTACCCTAGTATGGGTACCAAATGGGTGATTGATTTAGGGCTTATGTATGATTGGGTATATGATATTTAGCCTAGTTCTTGCTTGAATTTAAGAATTGATAGTTGCAAACATTGACTCATGCCTAATTGACTTAGTTTCTACTTGAGAAATAGAGACTAAGTACAGGAACTAATAAGAAATTGGGGTGAAATCAAAAAATTTATAGCTCCAATTAAAGGGTTGAATCTAGAGATAGTAAAACCTGACTTGAGCATCTATCACTTGTTTCGTGAAGTGGACATGAGAAAGGCAAATTGGGAAAAATCACTCAAACTAATGAGAGGTATAGAGCGAGTAATCGTGTGTGATTGCTAAATTATATCCCGATTAACCAAACAAGCCATAAATCTCTCAATCTGTTAGGTAACCAACTAGGTGGAAGTTGCAGCCTTAGATCTTTCATAACCTGAAAAACAACAAAACAAACATTGTCTCTTAGCTTTACAATTTCAAGCATAATTATAACAATTAGAAGTAGAAAGAACAACAAAATATGTGGAGGTGCAATCTTGGGCACGTCATACACTAGACTAGGTATATACCTAATCCCACATCAAGCACTTTGTGGAATCGACCCCGATGAACAGTGGTATTTATAATTGCATCGACCGCCTCACAATCCCAATTAGTGGTGTGAGTTTGGGCGACATCAATTGGCAATCACCTTATCATGCTATATTAGAGTGTCACGCCAAGACAGTGACCATAGCCATGTCGGGGTTGCCTCGATTAGAGTGGAGAGGGTCTCTTGGCCATTCTACCAGTAGGTTATTTATTATGTGAAGGCTCGGCGTATGGTCGAGAAGGGATGTCTAGCTTATTTGGATTATATTCGCAATTCTAGTGCGGAGGTACCTTCCATGGATTCGGTACCAGTTTTGCGTGAGTTTCTAGAGGTTTTTCCTGCAGATCTTTCAGGGATGCCATCCGACAAAAATATTGACTTCTTCATTGATTTGGCTCGATGCACTCAGGCCATATCTATTCCACCATACTGTATGGCCCCGCCTGAGTTGAAGTAACTGAAAGAGCAGTTGCAGGATTTGCTTGATAAGGGATTCATTAGACCTACTGTCTCGCCTTGGGTGCGCCCATGTTGTTCGTAAAGAAGAAGGATGGTTCGATGAGCATGTGCATAGACTATCAACGGTTGAACAAAGTCACTATCAAGAACAAGTATCCGTTGCTGAGGATTGATGACTGGTTTGATCAGCTTCAGGGTGCTAAAGTGTTTTTGAAGATTGATTTGAGATCTGGCTACCACCAGTTGAAGATTAGGGCATCAGATGTCCCTAAGAAAACTTTTCAGACTCGTATGGGCATTATGAGTTCATAGTAATGTCACCTGGGTTGACAAATGCCCAGGAGTATTTATGGATTTTATGAACCGAGTATTTAAGACCTATTTGGATTCTTTTGTGATCGTATTCATTGATGATGTCTTTATATATTCTCACGGTCAAGAGAGCATGAGCATCACCTTCGAATTGTACTTCAGACTTTTATAGATAGCCATTTATATGCCAAGTTTTCAAAGTGTGAGTTTTGGTAGGACTCGGTTGCCTTTTTGGGACATGTTGTATCGGCCGAGGGAATTAAAGTGGATCCTGGAAGGATTGAGGTAGTTCAAAACTGGCGTATACCTACTTTAGCAACAGAGATCTGGAGTTTCCTAGGTTTGGCGGGTTATTATCGCCGGATCCTGGTGGGGTTTTCATCCATAACATCCTCTTTGACTTGACTGACCAAGAAGAGTACCCCATTCAGGTGGTTCAAGGAGTGTGAGTTGAGTTCTCAGAAGCTCAAGACTTCTTTGACCACAACCGTAGTGTTGGTGTAGCCCCTGGGCTTAAGATCTTTCACGGTGTATTGTGATGCATCGCGTGTTGAGCCCGGTGCAGTATTGATGCAGGATGACAGGGTGATTGCATACTCGTCGCGGTAGTTGAAGGTTCATGAGAAGAATTACCTTGTTCATGACTTATATTTTGTAGCAATTGTACATGCACTGAAGTTTTGGAGGCATTACCTCTACGGCGTGTCATGTGAGGTATTCACGGATCATCGGAGTGTACAGTATTTGTTCAAGGAAAAGGATATCAACTTGAGGTAGTGTAGGTGGTTGGAGCTGTTGAAAGACTATGATATCACCATTTTGTATCATTATGGGAAGGTCAATGTGGTGGTCGATGACTTGAGTAGAGAGGCTATGAGTATAGGTAGTCTTGCATATATTCGAGTTGGTGAGAGACCACTTGCATCAGATTTGCAGGCCTTGGCCAATCAATTTGTGAGGTTAGATGTTTCGGAGCCTTCTCGGGTTCTAGATTGCAAAGTCTCTCGGTCTCTTTGTATGAGCGCATCAGAGAGCATCCTTATGAAAAACCCTATTTGCTTGTCCTTAAGGACACGGTGCAGCACTATGGTGCCAAGCAGGTTACTATTAAAGATGATGGGGTGTTACGAATGCAGGGTCAGATTTGTGTGCCCAATATAGATGGGCTTCGTGATTTGATTATAGAGGATTCCCACAGTTCGCGGTATTACATTCATCATAGCACCACAAAAGTATGAGCATTAGAGGCTTGGAGGTTTGCTTCAGAGATTTGAGATTCCTGAGTGGAAGTAGGAGCGTATTACCATGGATTTTTTTGTTGGTCCCTCACGGACTTCGAAGTAATTTTACGCAGTATGGATCATTATGGACACGTTGACCAAATCAGCATATTTTATTCCAGTGGCAGCTACCTATCCTTCAGAACGGTTGGCTGAGATCTATATCCGCGAGATCATTCGTCTTCACGGTGTGTCGGTGTCCATCATTTCTAATCGGGGTATGTTGTTCACATCGCACTTCTTAGAGAATCGTACAACGTGAGTTAGGCACACGAGTTGATTTGAGTACAACATTTCACCCCTAGACGGACGGACAGTTCGAGCACACCATTCAGATGTTAGAGGATTGCTTCACACTTGTGTTACGGATTTCGGGGGTTCTTGGGATAAGTTCTTTCCACTTGCGGAGTTTTTCTACAACAACAGCTACTAATCAAGGATTCACATGGCTCCCTATGAGGTATTATATGGGAGGCGGTGTCATTCTCCATTTGGTTGGTTTGAGCCGGGAGAGGCTCGATTGTTGGGTATGGATTTGGTTCAGAATGCCGTGGAAAATGTCAAGATGATTCAGGTAGGAAGAAGCGTTATGCCGATTGTGGGGTTCGTGATGTTGCATTCATGGTTGGAAAGAGGGTCTTGCTCCAGGTTTCACCCATGAAGGGTGTGATGATGTTCGGAAAGAAGGGCAAGTTGAGCCCTAGGTATATCAGACCCTTTGAGATTCTTAAGAGAGTTGGTGAGGTGCCATACAAGCTTGAATTGCAACCTAGCTTATCATTATTTCACCCGATGTTCCATGTCTCCATGCTACGGAAGTATCACGGTGATCCATCCAATGTTTTAGATTTCATCTCAGTCCAATTGGACAAGTATTTGACTAACAATGAGGAGTTGGTGGCCATTATAACACGACAGGTCCGGAAGTTGAGGTCCAAGACTTATCCTTCTATTAGAGTGTAGTGGAGAGGTCAGCCGATCGAGGCAGCCACATAGGAGTCCTAGTCCGACATGCGAAGTAGATACCCTACCTTTTCACCAGTCTAGGTACTTTTCTATGTCCATTCGAGGATGAGCGTTCATTATGGAGGTGGAGAATGTGATGACCGATAGATCATTTTGAGTTTCTGCTTTTATTTTCGTGTTTCGAGACCTCATTAGCCCCATTTAGTGTTCCTCGATTTGCGTGTTCAGTCCGGGTCAATCTTGACCTTAAAATGATTTGAGTTGACTACGGTTAACATTTTGTGTAAACGGACCCGGACGGTATTTTGACGATCCTGGTGGGTCCGTATCGTTATTTTGGACTTAGGAGTGTGCCCGGAATCGAATTCAGAAGTCCCTAACTTGTTTTGACGTAATTTGTTGAAAACTAATAAATTGAGGGTTTAAGGAATTCCAAAGTTTTACCGTAGGTTGACTTTATAGATACCAGGTCCGGATTTCGGTTCCGATACTTGTTATGATTCGTTTTAATATTTAAGACTTGTCTAGAATATTTGGTGTGAAAGGAGTTGATTTGATGTGATTCGGACGCTTGGTTTTGAATTTAAAAGTTCTTAAGTTTCTTTGAAAATTTCATGCATTTAATGTCTGATTCATAGTTCTAGGTGTTATTTTGGTGTTTTGATTGCACGAGCGAATTCGTTTGATGTTATTACACTTGTGTGCATATTTGGTTTGGAGGCGAGGAGCTCGGGTGAGTTTCGATTTGGCTACGGATCATTGTTGGACTTAGAGATTGTAGTTTCAGCTAAGTTTTTGGTGTCTGGTGCAACGTGTTTCACGATCGCGAAGGGAATCTAGGCTGGGAAGGAAATTATTCATCGCGAATGCGAGGAGTTTGTCGCAAACGCGAAATACTGGGGGGTTTACCCTTTATGAACACGATACTCCTTTCACGAACGCATAATGTTAGGAAGGGAACTGGGGAGTTGGTCTTTTACTCTATGCGAACGGGAGCCCAGGATCATGAACGTGAAGGCCAGGGGGTACAGGCCATCGTGAACGCGAAGACCACTTGGGCCATTGCTCTTCGCGAAGAAGGCCTGACGCCCAGTGAATTAAAAGTCTCAAAGTCGAGATTTATCCCATTTTTCACCATTTCCAAGTTTGAGCTCGGCCTAGAGGCGATTTTGAAGAGGTTTTTCGTCCAAACTTCATAGGTTAGTAGATTTTAACTTATTTTCTTCCATTTCCATAAACACCCATTGATTTTAACCTTTAATCTATGCTTTTTCAAGGTAGAACATAGGGATTTAGGTAGAAATTGGGGATTTTGAGAAATTAAAAGGTTTAGACCTCAAATTGAGGTCGGATTTTGAAACTAATCACATAATCGGGCTCGAGGGTGAATGGGTAATCAGATTTTGGTACGAATATCGAGTTTTGACCAAGCGGGTCCGGGGTTGAATTTTGTTAACTTTTTCCAAAATCATTAAAGATTGAATCTTTTTCACTCGTGAGTAGTTTTTAAAGCTTATTTGAATTATTTGAACTATATTTGGGTAGATTTGATTGGTTTGGAGGCTAAATCTATAAGAAAAGCATGGTTGAGCATTTATTTGGGGGCGAAGTGAGGTAAGTGTCGTGGTTAACCTTGACTTGAAGAATTAGGACTTGTTAGTCTATTTGCTAAGTGTTTTATGTGTGGGAACACCATATATGTGAGGTGAGGAGTACTTATGTGTTTTTATTGGGTTAAAAGCATTCGGGTGGAACTTGTTTCTTTGTATTTTATTACTTTGTTAATTATGATATCCATGATTAGGTTAGATTATTACTTCTTTGATTAGTCGCTTCGTAATTATTGCTTATTTCAAAGTTGTTGAATATTTTTAGAAGTTGAAGTTTGGTATTATGGCACCATATTTGAAGTTAAATTTATTCTCCATTATTTTTATTGTTCAAATTCATATTATCATTATTATACGGTGAGGAAGAGAGTAAAATCATGAAGGACGATGCCGTTTCATTTCATTTACATTATCATTATTACATGGCAAGGAAGAGAATAAAAGCACGAAGGGTGATTCCATGCCATTTCATTTACTTTATCATTATTACATGGTAAGGAAGAGAGTGAAAGCACGAAGATGATGTCGTGCCTTGTTATTCATTTTATTATTACATGGCGAGGAAGAAGTAAAAGCACGAAGGGTGATGTCATTCCTCTATATTCATATTATTGCATGGTGAGGATGAGAGTAAAAGCAGAAAGGGAGATGCCGTGCCATTTTCATATCATTGGTGTTACTGATTTTACCGCTATTGATGATTTACTTGGTTATTTCGTGATTTCGTACCTGTCGTAGTTGTTATGTTTTCCCGTTTTTGCATGTCCCCTCCTAGTTTGTATGTTATCATTCTTTGTTATTATTGCTGGTATATATACACTTGTACAGATTTATCTACTTAGGTGTCTTTTCATAGCCTCGTCACTACCTCATAGAGGTTAGGCTCGACACTTACAGAGTATTTTGGGTGGATTGTACTCATACTACACTTTTGCACTTCTTGTGAAGATAATGGTATTGGTCCTAACGGCGCTCAGTATTTTTTGTTTGAATTCGCTCGTTGTCGGAGACTTGAGGTATAGTTGCACGGCGTCCAAATTCTTGAAGTCCGCTTTCCTTCTATCTTTACTGTTTTATTGGGTTTCAAAACAATTGTATCTTGTTCAGACTTTGTTTGTAGCACACTAGATGATCATGTACTCGTGACTCTAGGTTCTGGGTTACGTTTAGACTTCGTTGTTCAGTATTATTTTATTCTATTTCAGACTTATATCGTTATCATTGTTAATATTCTTTTTCAAATTTTAAAATCAATTAATTTTCTATTTCACGTTGGCTTACCTAGCAAGTAGATGTTAGGAACCATCATGACCCCGAGGTTGGGATTTTGGATCGTGACACTTACAGAGTACATTGGGTCGGCTGTACTCATACTAGACTTCTGCACTTCTTGTGCTGATACTGGTATTGGTCACAGCGGTGCTTGAGGTGCATCGGCTAGGATCACACTCACTTTCGAAGGCTTGAGGTATATCTTCTAGCTACGCTGACCTTGAAGTCCACGCCCATTCCCTACTATTAGTATGCATCTCTTTCGAACAGTTGTATTTATATTAGACTATGTTTGTAGACTTCTAGTTGCTCGTGTACTCGTGACTCCAAATTTTTGGGAGTAATTAGTATCGAGTTGTTTATATTCGCACTGTGTTAGATTTGGAGTTTATTTCTCGTCTATTGTCATTAGTTGTAGTTAATTTCTAAAAAATTAGTTAATTTCTTTATTAACGTCGGCTTTCCTAGAAAGTGGATTAGGTCCCATAACGGTCCCAAAGTTAGGAATTTTGGGTCGTGACAAGTTTGTATCAGAGCACTAGGTTTCTTGGGTCTCATGAGTCACGAGCAAGCTTCGTAGAGTCTGGAGGATCGGTACGGAGACGTCTGTACTTATCTTGTAGAGGCTATGAAGTTTTAGGAAACTTTCACTTATTTATTTCCTAATCGTGTGATTCTATTCTATCATTGATGTTGAATCATTTCATTCTTGTTCTCTCGCATATGGTGAGAACACACAAAACATCTATAGACGGACAGAAGTCGGAGTCCCCTGTTGCAACCACTACCAGAGGTAGAGGCCGAGGAAGAGGCAAAGCTCAGCCTAGAGATCGAGCAGAAGCACCCATAGTTGAGCCTTAGATTGATCATGAGGAGGAGATCCCAGCTCAGACTGCACCAGTTAGGCCCGTTCAGGTCACGGAGGCACTTATAGCCACTCACGTTCTTCAAAATGCTCTAGTCTATTTAGTGGGCCTTATGGAGAGTACGGTCCATACCACTGCATTTTCAGTGGCACTAGTTATCTCTTAGGCTGGGGGGGGGGGGGGGGGGGGGGGGGGGGAGAGACCAGACTCCCACTACTCACACTCCAGAGATGATGGCTCCCATATATCATACTCTAGCAGTTCAGCCAATTGGGGTACTTTTTGCCTGTTGTTGCTGCACAAATCGGGGAGAGGCCCACAATTTCTTCTGAGGGGTTGATAAGGTTGGATAAGTTCACAAAGCTCTTCCCTATTCACTTTAGTGGTGCACCTTTTGAGGACCCACATGACTACTTGGACGGTTGCAAAGAGATATTGTGCAACATGGGTATTGTTGAGACCAATGGGGTCGACTTTGTAGTATTCAAGATGACCAATTCTGCCAAGACATGGTGGCGGGATTATGTGCTGACCAGACCATCTGTTTCACCTTCACTTACTTGGGATCAGTTTTTGCAGCTTTTGGAGAAGTTTATTTCTTTCACTTTGACCGAGGAGTACCGCAAGTAGTTTGAGCGCCTTCAGCAGGGTAGCATGACTGTTACCTAGTATGAGACTCGATTTGTGAACCTAGCTTGCCATACAGTTATCTTACTCCCTACTGAGAGGGAGAGAATGAGGAGATTCACTGATAGACTTACTTTCAGTATAAGGCTCCAGATGGCCAAGGAGATCGGAGATGATATTTATTTCTAGAGGGCCATAGAGATTTCTAGACAGATCGAGATGGTTCGTGGACAGGATAGGGGCGATATCTGATAAGAGGCCTCGTCATTCTGGTAGTTTAAGTGGTGCCTTGTATGGAGGCAGGTGTTAATTTGGTAGGGGTTATCCTTCCAAACCGTTTCAGTCAGCGCTTTAGGCATCTTACAGTGCTTCGGGTAGTCGTGGTCCTTATGTGTCTCATCCTGAACAGCTAGCCTATAGTGCACCATCAGTTCCTATTAATGCACCTCTAATCCAAATTATCAGGGTGGCTATCGAGGTTGACACGGCCAGTTCCTGGGTCAGCAGTCATAGCAGCCGAGGGCTTGTTATATTTGTGGAGATCCGAGGCATGTTTCTAGATTTGCCAAAGGTCATAGTGCGGCATGGCAGATCAGAGCTCTCGTGCCATGGTTCCAGCACCTGTTGCTTCATCGCCCCCTCAGCCAGCTATAGGCGGGGGTCAGGCTGATAGAGGTGGAAGTCGGGCCATTAAAGGTGGAGCCCAGCCAACCAAAGGCCGACCGAGACGCGGAGGTCACAGTGGTGGAGCCCAACTCCATTTGATGCATTTCCATCTATACTTGAGGTCGAGTCATCTGACGTTGTTATCACATGTATTATTCCAGTCTGTCATAGAGATGCTTCAGTTCTATTTTATCCAGGCTCTACTTGTTCCTATGTCTCATCCTATTTTACTTCTTATCTAGTTATGCATCGTGATTCTTTAAGTGCTCATATTGTGTCCACGCATATGGGATATTATATTGTTGTAAATCGTGTTTATCGCTCGTGTGTGATTTCTATCGTGAGTCTTGAGACTAGTGTAGATCTCCTACTTCTTGATATGGTGGACTTTGATGTTATTTTGGGCATAGATTGGCTGTCACCTTGTCATGCTATATTAGACTGTCATTGCCGCTCGTTCACCTTGTCATGCTATATTTGACTGTCACACTAAGACGGTGATAGGCATTGCCGCTCTTTCAAACTATCGAATTTGCAGATTACAAGTATTCAAAACCTATAGACATGATCTTTAGTTTATTTTTTCCACGGGGCAGTGAAAGCTATTAGAAAGATCGGAATTATTTGTGTTTGATCTTATAGGCATGCTTTCTAGGCGAGTAATTATATCCTATAAGCGGGTTCTCCAATAGTGTATTTAAACATAGATTCATCATCCATATTCCTATAGACATGTTATATGGGTAGACAGTGTAATAAGAACAACAGAAGCAGTCGATTAGTTAATCCGTTAAAGCTCTATAAACATGGTATCTAGATGAGTATTAGCAAAGGCATGTATTATTGCGATCCAATAGGCATGATATCTAATCATATTGCGATTACACAACTAAGAAAATAGTTATTGATATTCGATTCCTATAGGCATGTTGTATAATAGTGCATAGAAGTAGACATGAGAGCAAGTAAAGCATTTACTCAAACGAACATGCTTTTGATAATGTACATGCATTAGGAAAATTGAGTAAGTGACGTGTGTGATTTCCTATAGGCATGATTTCTATTAGTGTGTAGAATTAAAGCACATCAAACAAATAGCAAACAAAGCAAATAAGCCATATGGACATATTTCCTGCCCATTTAGCAAAAATTAAAGTATACCCACTTCCCCCATTTCACTAACTCCCCAATTGTCTGTATAAAAATTATTCCAGGCCAAGGTAATGAATATAAGTATAAATATTACACACGGAACAACTGCAGGCCCAAGAGCAAGCCCAAATGAAAATAACCCAGTACTGCATGGGCCTTCAACAGGCTCACTTTCACACGAATACTAGGCCCAGATCCAAACACATCTCAAACAGGAGAGTGTGTCCATTTGCAAAGCCAAGGCCACACATGAACTCATACCAAGACCAACAATTACATATTGACCACTTAACCAAATAAGTTAATGAACCACACATGGAAATCAATTAAACATCCTTGAAGAAATACCTCATAGAGACAGGATTATATGACATTTAGCAGGACTCACATAAAATATTGGCATTTCATAAGAAAGAGCGACATGATTGATTAAGCAAAGGACATGAAAACTAGGAGAATCAATGGGGCTTATTTTCAACATAACAAATTTGACATAGAATACTAACAACATAGGTTCAATCATTCAGCAGGTGATAGCATGCTAAGGATAAACATAAAATTAGGAGAGTTGAGGAGACATGCCACTTATAGTTAATAGGGTAAGCATACCAAACACATACAAGATGCACATGTTAATCCTTCAAGAGTGAGTTTAGAGTAAAGCATAAACCAGAATCAGCCTGAAAAACTAGGAATGTAAGTCATGAAGGTTTGATTGGGTTATCGTCATAGGATAGAAATTACACATAGTAAACAAGCAGAGAGGCATGATCTATAACTGCCAATAAGAATCCTAATCATGCTGAGTATAACACAAAGGTTCCCAAGTTCAAAGATATCATGGTAGGAAGACATGTCAACTTAAGGTCAAGTAAAGTAGATAGATTTCATACTTAAGCCAGTCGACGATGCTTAATAACAAAAGATTAAGTGTATTGAGATTCAACTAAAAGCCTAGGCAATACTAAAGAGTGCAGGATTGATCAATCTTCTGAGTTGACTACACTGATTAAACACATGCTAACTTGTACAAGTTCAAATGAAGGACTACAGGAGAAACTCAAAGAAAAGGTGGGCACGGTATCATATTGGATTTGAAAAAGCCCACAGAACAGGGATATTCAGAAGCATGAACATAAATAGAGAAGAAACATAATTGCGAGAGGTTGAACATTTACTAGTTTGCAGATTTAACAAACAAATAGAGGGTAAAACCAAGTGTTAAAAACATCTTGAGTATCAGTAGCAAAGAGATAACAAATGATACACCAAACCCTAATGCGTTATAGTTCACACGAGCCTCAAATGGGCCCCGAGTAGTGCTCGCGTTAGGGTTGTTGATAGAGAGGATTCTGGTGGCCTTGGCCACAACCAAGAGCTGAAAGTATAGAAGAATGAGATTGAGAGAATAACAGTAGTGGTAGCAGTAGTTATGTCCTAGAGGGGAAACCGGGAAGGAGGGTTTATATACTAGTTAAATAGAACGAGTAAACAAGGAAAGGAAATTAAGCATATATAAACAAGGAAAGAAAAATACACAAGCTATCTGTAAAGTAACCAGAAAGGAAAGAAATTAAACTCCAAGCCCTAGTTAGGGTTCAATGATTTGAATCGCCAACTATGTGAAAAATCAGGCCTTTCTTTATGTATATGGACAAAATATAGTCCAATTCTCCAAGATTGAGGCCGATTCTAATCCGATTTAGGAGATGATACTTGCCGAAATTGGGAGTACCTAGGTAATACCACAAATGCGTGACCAATAGTGGAGGATTATAGATATGGTAAGCAAATAATGGAAGAATCCCATAATCAATGGGATTAGGGGAGGGATTTAAGGGGGAGGCGGCTAGGGTTCTTCAGAGAGAATGAGAAGATGAGAGAACACAGAGGGGGCTGAACGAGGGAAAGTGAGTCCCTAGGGTTAGGGGTGAAGGAAATAAAGAGAATGGGTGGTTTATTATGGACCGTTGATCCTTTAAGATCAACGACCATGATTGAAGGGGAAGCGGGGCGGATTATTTGATGGGTCGTGACTGGGTTTAGTAAAGGAGCATTTGGTTTGGGTTGCTGAGAGGCGGGCTTAGTGTTTTTGGCCTTGAATTTGTCCGAACAATTGGCTTATTTTGGGCGAGTTCTTAAAACCCTCCAAAATTAATTAAAAATAAATTATTAAAACATCTAATAAATGATAAAAGTATTATTTATGCTATAAAAATGTTTGAAATATAATAACTTAGCATTATAAAAAATATAAAATGCTTCTTTGGCATACATAATATAATAAACACAATTATTTCTAGAATATAGGCTATTATTGTAATATGTAGATAAAAAGAGAAAATGCACATATAATTATATAACAATGATATGAAAGATTATAAAAACACATGGTGGTATGAAATGATAAATTTGGATGATTAAATAATTTAAAGAGATAATTGATAAATATTTATACAAATTAAATGCGAGAAAATTAATTCTAAAGCTTTAAAATTGTAGAAATTACTAAGATGATTTTTGCTAGTTGGGTAATAATGCAAAAATGATAGTTTAAAAGTATATGGAACACTTTAAAATATGAGGGCAAAATTGGGTATCAAAAACTACCCCTCTTTACCTAGGAATGATGAAAGATTTGTCGGGTAAAGAAAATAATGACCAATTTTGTTTGAAATGAGCGTGGATGAGGTGTGTTTTGAAAGAAAATGGGGAATGAACCTTGGTTCTTTAGTTGCCTACATATCCCTGGTGTTATGGCAATTAGGCCGTGTGTATTTCTGGATCCAATGCCGAACGAAATCGATGGAGTTGTTATTAGAATGGTCATATGTTTTGAAAACTGATTTGTGGGTAGGATAGTGTCATGAGTAATGAATCATTTTAGTTGGAGCTATGAGTGCGAATTCAGACGTTATGGATGTACGAGGAAAATATTTTGCGATCATTGGTTACATTTGAGACACTTAAATGATGTTAATGTTGTGAATGGAAACCGGAGCGAGAATTGCTCTTGTTTGTAGAACGGTTACCTCCCGAGTAACCTGCAAAACTTAAAACACGATGCACGCGAATATATGAGGTTATTGCGGAAATTTAAACATGATGCAAATTTCCTTCGGACCATGAGAGTTGTGTTTGGACGATAAGGATGATGTCCGTAGACTATGATGTCCTGGGCCATGAATCTTATAATAAGGGATTCACAGGCCATGAAATGGTGTACTCGGGCCATGAGGATGGTGCCTCTGGACTAGGACGCCTTTGAATAAAAAAATGAAATTTTTGAGAGATCCTCAGGCCATGGCATGATGTACTCAGGCTATGAGGATGATGCTTTTGATAAGTAGGGATTTTGACCGCTTATTTGCTCTCTTTTGCTTGCGTTTTAGCTCAAAAATGCTTAAAGGTATTCCCGAGAACTAATGAAATGTACTTTCTTGCAGGAATCTTTGAAAACGAGCCAAAGAATCCAAAATGAACTCATAAAGGAGTCAAAATTGGACAAGGTCCAAACCAAGGACAAAAGGCCTACAACTGCGGACCACACAATACTGTGTGCGGCCGCAAACAATGAAGGAGCACTGTCAGATTCCTTCAGAGTATGCGGGCTGCACAATTATTGTGCGGCCACAGAGGAGGAGATTGAGAGAGTTGATTTTAGGAAAGCTAAATACATGCGGACTGCACTACTATTGTGCGGCCGCAAGAGCCAAAGTGTGGCCGCACTCACAAATGTGCGGTCCGCAGAAGAAGGTCCAAGTCCCAGCCAAATTCAAGTGTGCAGCCACGCTCAGAAATATGCGGTCCGCACAATAGATGAAGTGCGGCCGCATCCCACTTTTATGCGACCGCAAAAATTTCAATTGGCTAGTCAATCTCAACATGCAGACCACACACAGAATTGTGCGTCCACACAACCTCCGCAGGGGCATTTGTCTCAGATATTTTCAGCTTAGTATAAATAGAACGTTTTGTTATTTTTAGGTTAAGTTGTATCAATGTAGAGCACCTGAGCCATTTTTCTTTACCGTATTGAGTCATATTGTACTAGATTAGCTTCTAAACATTAGATTTTCTTTCCCTAATCAATTATTATGTATTATATCTTAATTTCTTCTTTTATTTCTTATTTTATATGAGTATCTAAACCCTTAGCTAAGGTTGTGACCCAACCCCAGTATGGATACTTAATGGGTTATTGATTTAGGGCTTATTTATGATTGGATATATGTTATTTAGCCTTGTTCTTGCTTAAATTCTAGAATTAATGGGTAAACATTAATTCATGCCTATTTGACTTAGTCTTTACTTGAGAAAGAGAGACTAAGTGTAGGAATACTTGGCTAACTAGGAATTGGGGTGAACTCAAGAAATTGATAGCCCAAATTAAAGGGTCGAACCTAGAGATAGTAAGACTCGACTAGAGCATTTATCACTTGCTTTGTGAAATACCCATTTGGACTTGAGAAAGCCAAATTGGTTAAAGTCACCCAAACTACCGTGAAGTATAGAGTGAGTAATTGAGTGTGATTGCTATATTATATCTCAATCAACCAAACATTCCCTAAAGCTCTAAATCCATTAGGTAACCAACTAAGCGAAAGTCACAACCCTGGATCTTTTATCATTTGAAAAATAACCAAAACAAAAATATTGTCTCCTAGTTTATAATTGCAACCAATAGCTCAAAGTAGAAGTAGAAACAACAAACGAGAATGTGGAAGAGCAATCTATGGCATATCATACATTCACACTAAGTATATACCTAATCCAAATTCTAGCTCCTTGAGGATTCGACCCCGACTTACATTGGGTTTTTATTATTGATTCGACCTCCTCACTACCTATATTTGTGATGTGAGTTTGGGAGAGATCAATTTTTGGCGCCATTGCAAGGGAGGTATACGGATTTAGCTATATATCTAGGTTTTTGTGTGATTTGTCTTTCTTTCCTTCCGAGTCACTAATTTTTTTTTTGAATTGCTTATAGGTACGAGAATGAATCTCAACAATGAGCCCATCGGTAATTTTCCATTGGGGGAGGAGGTGGACGATGATCAAGGAGATGAGGTTCATCCCGAAACTCAAGCTAATAGGCGAGTCCGAACTCCTCATGATAATATTCCCATCCCTCCCCTACCTCCACCAACAGCGGCAGCACACCGGGTGTTGCCGACGAGGGTTATGCTAGTTTATAGTCCCGACCCGTATTAGGGCAGGCAACTTCTAAATCACCAATGTGATTCTTACACTACTTGAGCAACGGGGTTTCTTAACTGGGGCTCCAATCCAAAATGCTTACAAGCATCTCAAAGGGTTTGCCAATTCTTGTTGGGGGAGAAAGCAAACAAATGTTTCCGAGGATGCACTGCGTTGAGGGTATATCCCTTTTCTCTATGGGGAAAGGCGTTGGACTGGTTAGAGAGATTACCCAATCATTCCATCCATATATGGGATGAGCTGGCCGAAAAATTCATTTCCAAATTCTTCTCTCTGTGGCACATGGCTACACTACGGGATGAAATTCTAGCGTTCAAGCAAGAGCCCATTGAGCCATTGCATGAGATTTAGGAAAGATATCGTACCATTGTTAAAGATTGCCCGAATAATGATATGACCGAGGCCATGATCCAACAAATCTTCTACAGGGGGATAAACACAACAAATCAATGTGTGGTAAATCAACTCACCTTATGAACTTCATGAAAACGCCTTATGCCGAAGCTTGTGATATTTTGGATGAGATGGAGGATACCTCGTCGGCGTGGAAATGTAGGGTTAATGTTCCTCTAGGTGACCCAAATGTCATTCACCTACACAAGGAGCTACATGATCATGGGCAAGCTATTGCAGAGTTGACAAGCACAATGAACCAATTTGCCAAAGCTCAGCTTCAACAAGTTCAAGGGCTGAAACAAGTGAATGCGATGAAAGGGGTGAATATGATGATGAACAAGAGACGGCAAAAAGGTCAACAAGGGCAAAGCCGTCTGGAGCGATTTGTGCAAGATGATAGTGGGTATGACCAAGGTGATTCGTACAATGAGAAAGAAGAATAAGTGCAATATGTCAACAATTATCAAGGTCAAAGAAATAATGCCCAAGGACAAAACAGAAAACAATGGAGATCATAAGGAAATCATGGAAATTGGAACAACCAAGGCCACCAAGGTAATTGGAGTGGTGGTAACAACAATCAAGGCAATTGGGGAAATAACAATAATAAAGGCAATTGGAATAATCAAGATAACCAAGGCAATTGGGGAGACAATAATCAAGGTAATTGGGTTGGCAACAATCAAAGAAATTGGGGTCGCAACAACCAAGGGGTTTGGAAAAATAATAACCAAGGGAATCAGGGGTCGGGCTTTCAAAGGCTCTCGATGTATCAAAAACCAAGCAACCCGCCTCCATATCCGTATCAAGGTTCTAGTTCTTCCAATTATTAAATGGGAAGGATTGACAATATGTTCAAATAAATGATGGAGAAAAATGCTGACTCCGATGCTAAATTAGCCTCCCACAACACTTCTATCCGAAATTTGGAGGTTCAACTTGGCCAAATCTCGCAAGATTTGAACACTCGTCCTAAGGGGGCACTACCTAGTGATATAGTGGTGAACCTGAAGGGTGGAAGCAATACGGGACATTCCATGGACGTTATCACACGGAGTGGAAAAGGTGGGGAGGCAAGTGCCTCAAACCAAAGAAGAGTTATGGATGATGATGTGTTGGTTCAAGAATGACATGCCAAGCAGTGAGGTTCAAGCTAATGAAGAGGTGAGAATTGACATTGATGAAAGTGTGGAGGATACCCAAGAATATGTGAACCCTTCTAGGGATCACGTGATTGACATACCGGAACCGGTAGTGCCAAAGGCCACGGCACCAATGCCAAGGCCTCCTCCTCCATACCCTCAAAGACTCGAAAAGCAAAATAGCGAGAATAAATTCAAGAAGTTTATCAATATGACGAAGAGTTTGTCCATTAATGTATCGTTGGTTGAAGCGTTGGAACAAATACCGGGATATGAAAAGTTCATGAAGGATTTTGTAACAAAGAAAATATCAATGAATTGTGAGACTATCAAGATGACACATTAAGTGTCTGCTATTGTGCACTCAATGGCTCCGAAATTGGAAGATCCCGACGCCTTCACAATCCTTTGAAATATTGGGAGCGCCGACTTTGCCAAAGTATTATGTGATTTGGGGGCAAGTATCAACTTGATGCCATACTCTGTGTTCAGAACTCTGGGAATTAGGAAACCAAGGCCCACATCTATGAGGTTGCAAATGGCAGATTGGACTATGAAGAGGCCATTTGGAATTATCGATGATGTGTTAGTGCGTGTTGACAAGTTCATCCTTCCAGCGTACTTTGTGATCCTTGATTGTGAGGTTGACTATGAGGTGCCTATTATCTTGGGTAGACCTTTCCTTGCTAAGGGGAAGGCTCTAGTTGATGTGGAAGACGATGAACTCACCTTCCGGTTGGGTGATGAAAAAGTGGTCTTCCATGTGTGCAAATCGATGAGGCAACCAAATAGCAACGGACTTTGTTCGTTTGTGAATTTAGTGACCGAAGTGATTGTTGATGATGCTAGTGCTTTGATGAATGTTGAGGATACCTTGGAAGACGTGTTGCTTAACTATGATGAGGATGAGAAGGAAGGGTTTGTGGAATGTGTCCATGCTTTGCAAGGAATGGGGTCATATACTTATGAACCCCGAAAATTATCCTAAGATCTTGAGAACCGGAAGACTCCTCCAACAAATCCCTCAATCGAGGAGCCTCCCACTATGGAGTTAAAGCCTTTGCCTTCACATCTCTGGTATGAGTTTCTTGGCCCTTGTTCCACTTTACATGTTATTCTTTCTCTTTCTTCACTAACGTGCAGGTAGATTCTACTTTGGCGGTACTCCAAAAGAGGAAGAAACCTATAGGTCGGACATTGGTGGATATTCGCGGTATAATCCCCGCCTTTTTCATGCACAAGATTGTTTTGGAGGAGGATTCCAAACCCTCCGTGGAACATCAAAGAATATTAAATGAAGCAATGCAAGAGGTAGTGAAGAAGGAGATCATCAAATGGTTGGATGTCGGGGTTGTTTACCCTATTTTCGATAGCTCGTTGACTTCTCCAGTGTAATGTGTCCCAAAGAAAGGGGGCATGACTGTGATAACAAATGACAAGAATGAATTAATCCACACAAGAACCGTCATCGGGTGGAGAGTGTGCATGGACTATAGGAATCTCAACAAATTCACTCTGAAAGATCAATTTTCGCTTCTATTTCTCGATAAAATGTTGGATAGGTTGGCCAGACGTGATTGTTATTGCTTCCTTGATGGATACTCCGGCTACAGTCAGATTCTTATTGCTCCTGAGGACCAAGAGAAGACCATTTTCACTTGTTCCTATGGTACTTTCGCGTTCTCGCGGTTGGGGTTATGCAATACACCGGTGACTTTTCAATGGTGTATGATGGCAATCTTCACTGATATGGTGGAGGAATTTCTTGAGATTTTCATGGATGATTTTTCTAGTGGTGGGGAATTCTTTTGATGAGTGATTGGAAAACATGGACAAGGTATTGGGAATATGTGAGGAAACAAACTTGGTTTTGAATTGGGAGAAATGTCACTTCATGGTCGAGGAAGGCATTGTCCTTGGCCACAAATTTTCAAAGCATGATATTTCGGTTGATAAAGCCAAAGTTGAAGTGATCTCCAAACTCCCTACCCCTACATACTTGAAGGGAGAGATTCTTGGGTCATACAGGGTTCTATTGTCGATTCATCAAGAATTTTTCTAAGGTGGTAAAGCCCTTGTGAAAACTTTTGGAAAAGGATGCCAAGTTCCATTTCAACGAAGATTGTATGAAGGCATTCGAATTGCCCAAGTATAAGTTGACTACTACTCATGTTATCACCGCACCGAATTGGAGCTTACCCTTTGGGCTTATGTGCGATGCAAGTGATGTGGCGGTTAGATCGCTATTGGGGCAACGTATCAACAAGATCTTCCATCATGTCTACTATTCTAGTAAGACCATGAATTATGCCCAAGTCAACCATACAGTGACAGAAATAGAGCTCCTTGATATTGTCTTTGCTATGGAGATGTTCTGCCCGTACTTGATGGGTACAAAGTTGATTATTCACACCACCATGCGGAGCTTCGATATTTCATGAGCAAGAAAGATTCTAAATCAAGACTAATGCGGTGGGTACTTCTTTTAGAAGAGTTTGATCTAGAGATTCAAGACCGCAAAGGTCGTGAAAACCAAGTGGTGGACCACTTGTTTCATTTGGAGGAGGAGGGGAGGCCAAGTGATGGCCTTGAGATAAATGATTCATTTCTCGATGAGAAACTCCTAGCCATTTGTATGATCGGGATGCCATGGTTCGCGACTTAGCCAATTATCTTATGAGTGGCATTGTACCAAATGATTTCTCTTCAAACCAAAGTAATAAGCTCAAACGGGATTGCCTTGACTATTATTGGGATGCACCTTATCTATTCCGAATTTGTACCAATGGGGTGATTCACCAATGTGTGCCAGAGTAAGAACAATTGGGAATTCTTGAGCCTTGCCACTCTTCACCATATAGTGGTCACCATGGTGGAGAGAGAACGGCTACAAAGGTGTTGAGTTCTGGATTCTATTGGCCTACCTTTTACAAGGACGCTGGTGATCTTGTCAAGCATTGTGATGAATGTCAAAGGGCCGGTGGAATTTCCAAGAAAAATGAGATATCCCTCACTACCATCTTGGATATTGACATTTTTTATGTGTGGGGCATTGATTTCATGGGTCCGTTCGTGAGCTAATTTGGTAACACTTACATATTGGTAGATGTGGGTTATGTGTCAAAATGGGTTGAAGCCGTGGCTTTTCCCAACAATGAAGCTCTGAGTGTGGTGCACTTTTTGAAAAAGAACATCTTCACAAAGTTTGGCACTCCAAGGGCCATTATTAGTGATGGGGGATCGCACTTTTTCAACAAAGATTTTGATACTTTACTCTCATGTATGGTGCCACTCACAAAGTGTCGACCCCTTATCATCCTCAAGCAATTGGACAATTTGAAGTATCCAATTGGGAGATCAAGAGCATTTTATCAAAGACCGTGAATGCCAACCGGACGGATTGGGGGCTTATAGAATGACTTAAAAAACACCAATTGGTATGTCTCCATATCGGTTAGTGTTCGGGAAAGCCTGTCACCTATTGGTGGAAATTGAGCACAAGGTTATGTGGGCATTGAAGAAGCTTAATCTTGAGTGGGATGTCGCCTCCAACATAAGGGTGGCACAATTGAATGAGATTGTTGAGTTCCGGTTCCATGCATATTCAAGTTCATCCCTGTACAAGGACAAGATGAAGTACCTCCATGACAAGTATATCCGAAATAAAGAGTTCAAAGAAAGCGATCTTGTGGTATTGTTCAATTCTTGGTTGCAGATGCTTCCGGGAAAGTTGAAATCCAAGTGGAGTGGCCCATTTGAAGTTGTGCATGTGACACCCTTTGGTGCATTAGACTTGAATAACAAAAATGATAAAGTGTTTAGAGTCAATGTTCACCAGGTAAAACATTATCTTGGTAAGGTTGATGATGGCCACGTTGTGGCGTTGCTTCATTACAAGTGATTGGTGGTAACCTATGTCGAGCCGCAACGTTAAATCAGGCGCTTCTTGGGAGGCAACCCATGTTTCTTTTCATTTTTCTTCTTTTTAGATAAGTTATGTATTGAGCCAACTGGTTTTTAAGTGAATTGCAGGAATGAGTGTGTATTGCAGGGACAATATGGAAAAATTGGCCAAGTGTGGAACTTATGTGGACCGCACAAAAAGATTTGCAACCACAGAGAAGGGTCTGCGGCCGCAGAATTCCTTGTGCGGCTGCACAACTCGGGACCCAAAACCACCAACTCTCTGAAGTTGGAATTTGCAGAAAAAAGGCCAAAATACGGCTGCACACACAATTATGCGGACCGCACAAGGATATGCGGTTGCACTCAGTTTTATGTGTACCACAAAGTTCAGCTCATGCACAGGTAAAGACTGCAGACCACACTCAAAATTGTGCGGCCGCACTCAGGTGAGATTTTGACCGACTTTGTTAGGGTATAAATAGGGCTTTTCACCACTATTCACACTTTATGCTCTCTGAACTCCCAAACCCTAGAAAACACTGTGCAGCCCAAAAATGTTTCACAAATTTCACTCAATTCATCAAGCTAGATTCTTACCTACGTCATTCACTACTAGTATGTTCAATTCATGTAGATTTTTGTTCATTTTTCTCAATTTTTGTTTTTATTTTTCTTTGATTAGTTTAGTTAATTTTAGGCCTTAAAATGTCAAATGCGCTTCAAAATCATGTGGGTAGACTCATACATGTTCATTAGGGACTGGGTATACCACCAATCTTGTTAATTTGTTCACACCATGCTTAATTTGTGAAAAATTTGCAAGAACCCTAAGTTTAGATCTGTCACTGTTCAAATTCTTCATAGTTGATAAATAGGGAAATGGTGTGTTTGAAATGTGCGGAATGCACTCAAAATTTGGCGATCCGCAGAAAAAGTATGCATCTGTATAAAAATGGGTGTGACCGCACTCTAAAACTTCAGAGAGTCAAACTTTTAGATTTGGACTTATGCGGCTGCACTCAAAATTGTGCGGTCTGCACTTGAGGATGTGTGGCCACACTCACAATTGTGCGGTTGCTCTCTAGTGTTTGTGTTCGCACTTCAAAATTGTGTGGTCCTTATTAGACAGTCTACCGCCGCACTCATAATTGTGCGGTCCGAACTGTCTCTTTGATGATTGATTGTCTGCAGCTGTTTGACTTGCTTTGAATTCAACTGACATATGTAGCTTGTATTGCAGAAAATGAATAGATCACGTGGTAGATGCGACACATCAAAGGGGAGAGGAGAATCATCCCGAGGTAGAGGTAAAGGCACTCACCCTCTAGGAGTTCAAGCCAAGACTATTGCCAAAAAGCCGACCACCGGTAGAGGAAGGGCCACAGAGCCCTCAGAATCCAGCTCTTATGAACCATCAAGAGAAGCCTCCGAGGGCCACTCTATGGAGGTCCAGCCTAAACCCCAGTCCCAACCACCTCAACCCACTGGGCGCTATCAATTGCGCAATGAGCCTATAGACAGGTCTTCTGCTGATTCTGTTGCGGAAAGCCAAGGTTCCGAGCCTTCCTCTTCACCTACTCCTCCAGCACCTATTGATGTCGATGATGATGATGTCTCGGATGGCGATAGAGGGGGATACACACAAGTGGGTGGCCTTGAGATGTCAAAGAAGAAGGAAATGTGGGAAGACAGATTCGTCAGCTTGACAGCTTTTAACAGATTCCGGGAGTTACGGCCAATGAGGTCGCTTACACTTGAACGACAGTTCATGATAAAGGATTTGGATATTCACAATCCAAATGTCCTTAGTCAGTTTCGGGACAGAAAGGGGTGGAAGTGGTTCAACCGCAGTGTGTTAGATGCAAATGAGCACTTGGTCAGGAGTTCTATGCAAATGTAGCTAACATCAAGGTGGGAAAAAAAGTGACGAAAGTGAGAAATTTGAAAGTCCGTTTTGATGCCTTCTCTTTGAATGCTTATGTGTTTTTGAGCAAGTGGAGGCAGTCCAGTACTTAGAGAAGTTAGCTCTGGGTGAAGCAGCTTGCCCTTGGCTAGCTGAGATTTTGGCTACCCGAGGACCACCACCGCCATAGATCACATCAGGAGTTCTTATCCTCTGGGCCACCCTCAATTTCGAAGCTAAAGGGTGGAAAACCTTTGTGTGGCAGGATTGATATGAGCTTGAATGAGAACCTCCTCCCACTTCCCCAAGAAGTTCTGGTGGGGTCTATTATAGTGGGGTACCCGATCAATGTGGGTTCCATCATGTCATCCAGAAAAGTGAAAAGTCTTACCCCTATCCGACACCCTCACAGAGTACTTCAATGATGCAAAGGTGGAGCCCAGGCCATATGACACAAAGGTAAAATCTAACAGGCATTTTGCATGGTATCGCTTGCAGGGTGCAGACAACCCTAAGTTCAAGCGAAAGGACACTACCACAGTTGGCCAGTTTGACGAGCCATCAATGGTAGGTTCAACGGCTGCTGTCGAGCCATCATCTCCCATGCCTTCCACAACAGCCGGACCTTCCACCGGGACAGCCTCCATGCCACCACCTTCATTATCTAGGCCACCAAGTTCAGTTCCAGTGCCAGCCTCATCTACCTATCCTCTCATTGCGTTGTGATTCTCCAAACTTTGGCGAGCCTCAACAAATGGATGCAGACAACCACTTCTAAGCTGTCTAAAGTATCCAGCACTGTTGCAGTGCAGTCCTCTACTCCAGTAGTGTCACAGGTACCTCCGTCAGTGGAGGAAACATTGAGGAAGATTCTTGATAACCAGAAGACTATCATGGACACTCTAGTAGCTTGGGGGGGGGGGGTCCATTAAGGAGTTGGTCAACAAAGTGAAGAAGATGAGAAAGTCATAGGCTCCGAAGAAAGCAGTGGAGAGTTTGAGGCAGGAGGTGAAAAAGTTAGCAGCAGCAGGTGAATTTCCCTTTGATCTACTGATGGAGACAGGTCCATCAGTACCAGCTGACTTAGAGGCACCATCAACAGAGGCGTCAGCTGGCCAATCTGATGAGCCAGATCTCACTGCCCCCACTGCTGAGGAGATGTTTCAGCTGCTCACCAACCTTGTTGTCCCTCAGCTTGGAGATGATGATATACAGTTAGAAGAGATCGAGGGTGGTGATTCTTCCAGTCACCCCGAGACCACATAGGGAGTTTTCTTTACTCTCTGCCCTCTTATATTCTGATTTTGATAAGCATTGAGGACAATGCTTGTTCTTTTTCTAGGAGGTGGTCTATTTTGATATTTTGGATGATTTGGATGACTGTTTATGAAATTTGATAACATTTGGGCTTGTAATAACTCAACTATTTTTCCTTTTTTTTTTTATCTTTGTTTTCTCCCTCATTATGTATATAATCATCCCTCTTGTATATATTCATTTGCTTTACCTTCAGTAGTTTATTTCATAGCTTCTTCGTTTTGCTTTCTTGATAGTACATCTTCTTAGTTACCTTATTAGATTCTTTTTGATTTGTTAGCTTCTTTTTTATTCTTTAGTGAACAATAAGACTTTGGTTTTCTTAATGCCATGGTTCTTTCCAAAGGTGGGTCTTGTGTGAACCAGGTGGCTCTTCCCAATGATGGATGGCGTGACAACCTTCTTAAGGGATTGAGTCAATTTTTAATGTTTAGGTAGAGACAAGTAGTATTAATGAATAAATAAGGGTCGAGCATGCTTCACTTGGTACCAACACACTTAACTATGTGCTTATGGTTAAAAATAAGTTTTTTGTAAAGAAATAGCTCTAGTTAGTGACCTTGTGACTCTTGTGTTGACTTAGGCAATCATCAGGTGGTTTAGTAGAACCATTAGAGACTTTCAATCATCAATGTGGTTGTTGTGGGCCCTCGACTCTATTCTTTTTAACAATCCGGTTGTGTGAGAGGTGTGGTATTTTTTTACAAGTCGAAGTACCCGTGTGAATGGTTTAGAACTTATCCCGAATGTGTTTCTAGGAAAAATTCTAAGTTAGCTTGGCTAGAGAAGTGATTGTAGGCTCTCCTTGGCCCATTTTAAAAACTTACATAGCCCACCAAAGATATCATCCTTAGTAAACCCTTTTGAGCCTAAAGGCTTTTTATTCGATAACCACATTACAAGCCTTTAACCATTTTATAGTGACTCACTCTTGGCACCCGACTTTTCTTTAGCACTCATATGATTCAAATGGCAAAAATATAAGTTTGGGGGAGATATGAGGAGTTTAAAGATGGTTTCAAGGCATAAAAAACAAAATAAATGAAAAAGAGGAAAGGGAAAAGAAAAAGAAAGGAAGAACAAAGAAAAATACAAACAAAAAGTGAATAATGTGAAAGGGTTGAAAAGATGCAAAAGAAAGCAAAAGTGCAAAGCATGGAGAAAGCAAAGAAGGAGATTGTGAATAGCATGACAAAGAAAAAGTGATGTCAAGTCTCTCTAGTCCCCCTAAGGGAAAAGAAATGACTCAAAGATTCTGCAAAGTATGAGCAAACAAGAGAATATGAAGTGCTAAAGAAAAGATGAATTGATTCCAATCCGATACTTCCCTCCTTAGTCCAAAACCCTTCATTACATGCCGAAAAAGCCCTACGTGATTTCAAACCGAGCGAGCTTACATCAGTGGTGATCTACATGAGGGGAAAGCATATGATATTTAGATCCGGGATTGTGACATTCTTTTGAGAGTGATGAGCGAGTCTTTCTCGAGTCATTGTTTTGAATTCTTCATTCGTGAATGAAATGAGCTTCCGGAGAGTATATGTGGAGGAGTTTTGGATCCGCAATGACTTGCATGAAAGTGTGAGCTTCCTTGATGAACAAAGTCAACCCTTGATGCTCAAGTGTCACATTAGAGCCATTTGTGCTTCAACTTTCAAATCATATTCTTGTTAATGATTCATGATCGCGCGGGTAATTGTCGGTCCGAATTGATTTGTGTTCAACTCAACTTAGGCCAGCTGAAATATCCTTTTTTTCTAGTGGAGGTGGGAATTGCCTTAATTTCTTGAGGACAAGCAAAATCTTAAGTTTGGGGGAGTTGATAAGTAGGGATTTTTACCGCTTATTTTCTCTCTTTTACTTGCATTTTAGCTCAAAAATGCTTAAAGGTATTCCCGAGAACTAATGAAATATGCTTTCTTGCAGGTGTGAGCATGTGATTTTTCACCTACCAAAGGCCCCTACAAAATTCGATAAATAAATTAATTTCATAGATTTTGTTGATTATCAGTGATTAATTGTGAAAGATTTATATTTTTGGGCATATACATAATTCATCTTTTTAAATTTGTTCAAAATTGCATCACTATTATCAAAGAATTATAAAGTTATAATTAACTGAATAATAGACGAGCAATGGTTATTTAATGTAATGTATTTTAATAATTAATTACTAAAACTAATCATCTTTATTCATTAAATTATAGATTAATTAAGGATATAAAATTGGTCATTTTATTCTTGATTAATCCGTAAATAGATGAAAAGTAGATCTAGATTAGTTACTATATTTTTGGATTAAATTAGATTATATCCTAATTAGATTAATTAGTTTAATTAATCAAAGAAGTTAAAAAATATTCGGACCTGGGCCAAGAAGTATCCAGGCCCAATCCCCATATACCCAGACAACCCAGGCCCAAAACCCATAGCCAACCCGGCCTGCCCCTACACTACCCAAACGACGCCGTTTAGCTTTCCATTCACCTCAGCCGTTGGATAATTTTGATCCAACGGTCCGGAACTAACCCCTAATAAGTATTTAACTGTTTCAAACACCCCCCTACCCCAGTTCAGTTCAAAGTATCACACCCCCCCTTTCCCCACCGTCTCTATCTTCTCTAAGAAACCAAACCCTAGCCGCCGTCCTCCGCCGACCGGAAATCGCCTCCGGCGGCGGAGCTTCTCCAAACAACCCAAAACTCGCACCAGATGATCCTCACCCTTCCCACAATCACCTCCCACTATCAATTTCCCCAAATAACCATCCAGTTAAGAGTAATTCCAGATCTAGGAACCCAGAAACCCTAGTTCCCCTGTTGGCCAATTCGAAGATTCTTAATTGCTCTAACCTACACGGATCGATAGCTTTCAATGAAAGCTATTGACTTCTTTGGGTTTGAGTCATTTTTTCAAACCCGACGGAGTCCGGCCAAGGTCCAGTGACCCCCAAGTTTTTCGGCCAAAACTGTTTAGAAAAGAAATGGGTATCTCCTTCTTCTTTTTTTTAGGATTTTTATTGTGAAAAAATTATGAACAATTAATAAGATTAATTACTGTTTTCCATTAGTCCTTTTTAGACCAGATTATTTCTTTTGTCATTTTACTCCTGTCTGCTTGAATGTTCCCTTCTTGTAAATAATTCAGAAACCTGAATAGGCTTCATTGTTTAGTAGATAACTTAAGATTCTCATTGTTGTACCAGTGCGTATCTGTTTCCTATCCTTAATTCATGTTTAATCAATTGACCTTGCGTATTGTTAGTTCACACATGCATGCTTAGGTTAATTGAACCCTGTTTGGATATTGGAATGATATAGTTCAGGTTTTGATAATCCATGAGTTTTAAGTGTGCTTCATGGGCTTGCATTAGTTGATTGACCATGTTTAGTTTCACTGTATATTATGCTCAGCTAATCCATCCCCTAACATGTTTTCTGATTTTTAGTTTATTGTTAAAATTGATTTCGCCTCAACTCATCTTTTATTTTGTAGTCTGATTAGTTTACTATTAATTAGTTTGATTAGGTATACCCTTGAAACTGAGATAACTAACAATATAATTGGAAA
>ML359809.1:0-43109 GCA_005239505.1 Nicotiana paniculata | reverse complement strand
CTCAGTCTTTATGTACCACAATGAAACCAATGAAAACAACTAATACCTTCCCAAACATGATTGCAACAAGACTTAAAACAATATAACAAGCCAATTAATTATAAAAGATAACAATAAACATGAAACGATTAAAAACATGAAGCAATTAGATTGGAAATGGGGAGGGGATCATGTAAACAGACAATTTGATGGTGCATAGATACTCGTCACCTCACCTATACACCACTCACATGCAATTTCACATAACAATTTAGTTGGGGATTCCTATTCCCTCAAGTCAAGGTTAAATCAAGCACTTACCTCAAATTCGCAGGTCAATAACTGCTCAATTATAGATTTTCCTTTTGAATTCACCTCCAATATACTCGAATCTAATCATGATTAACTTAATATCATTAATTAATGCTAAAGGAACTAACTTTACTGAAAATTATAATTTTTCCTAAGTTTTCTCAAAAAAAATTAAAACCCGACCCTGGGCCCGCTTGATCCAAACTCGGGGTTCGGAACAAATTACGTCTACCCATTCACCCACGAGCCCGAATCTACAATTAGTTTCGAAATCCGACTTCAATTTGAGGTAAAGATTCGATTTTTACAAAATTCTCTAATTCTATCCAAGCCCTCAATTTTTTTTACCATGAAAATTCTTGATTTTTGATTTAAAAGTGATGAAAAATATTGGGTAATTGAAAAAGTAAAGTTTAGAATTGATTACCAACAACTTGGGGATGAACTTTGGTGAAGAAATTCGTCCTTAGGGCCGTGGGGTTCGAAAACTATGAAGGAAAAGGGTTATGTTCGTGTTTAAGAGTGTATTTATATAGATGGGCAGGCCTTCTATGTGTTCGCATGGGCCTGCCTGCGTTCGCATAGGGTCATCCCTTATTGGCCTTGGAGATCGCATAGGGGGATGAGTTCGCATAGGGTACTTGGGCTCCTCTCCCCAAGCCCAATTTAACCCAGTGCGTTCGCATATCACAATTGGTGAACCACCAAAATTTACTCTATGCGATCGCGGGGGTAGGGGTGCGTTCGCATAGCACAATTGGTGAACCCCCAGAATTTACTCTATGCGATCGCGGGGATAGGGGTGCGTTCGCATAGCACAATTGGTGAACCCCCAGAATTTACTCTATGCGATCGCGGGGGTAGGGGTGCGTTCACATAGAACAAAAGTGTTGTGCACCGGCAACAACAAAAACAACAATCTTTTCTAAGTGTAAAACATCCCGTGGCCTATCCGAAACTCACCTGAGCCCTCGGGGCTCTAAACCAAACATGCACGCAAGTATAAAAATATCATACGGACTTGCTCGTGCAATCATATCATGAAAATAACATGCAAAACTATGAATTAAACCTCAAAACTTCATTTTTCTCAAGAACACTTAAAATTCATTATTTCTCAACCGGACGTCCAAATCACGTCAAATAACCTCTGTTTTTCACCAAATTTCACAATTAACATTTAAATACTATAACAAATCTGTACCGGGATCCGGAACCAAAATACGGGCCCGATACCAAGTGTTTCAAACATTAATTCTTTTCTTTATTTCATTAATATTTCAACAAAATAATTTCTTTCAAAAATTGATTTCTAAGGCTTGGAACCTCAGAATTCATTTGCGGGCATACGCCCAAGTCCCATATTTTACCGAGGACCTCCAAGAATCATCAGAACACAGATCCGGGTCCGTTTACTCAAAATATTGACCAAAGTCCACTATAATCAAATTTTAACTCTAGAAGTCACTATTTCTCATATTTTCACATTAAAGCTTTCCAGTTTCACGCTCGGACTGTACACGCAAAACGAAGTATTTAAAATTAACCTTTTTATGGCTAATAAGCCTAGAACACAGTCTAAATTCAGGGAATGACCCCTTGGGTCATCACAGAGAAGGACCACCAGCCATCACCTCGACCCTGGTAAAGCCCTCTTCGAACAACCTCATATCCTTAGGATCGATGTCCGATTCGGACTCGTAATCATCCACCACCACGCCCTTTAATCTCTCGCCGACTGGGGAATAAGCGCGAGCTAGCTGAGATGTAGAGGTTCCACTCTAAGTAATTGTGGCAGCCGCCGAACTCTGCCCCGACGCCACTACGACCTCTTCTGCCCTCGACTCGGGTAGCACTTCCGCTTCCTAGGCGACCTATCTCACGGTTTCAGACACCGTTCCTACAGGATCGTCCCTCAAGGGAACATCAATCTACGACGTCTCCTCCGATGTTATCCTCCGCCTTTTTGACGGTATCTCCTCGCCCACGCCATGAGAGGATTCGCCCCTCCAGCGAACCGCCGAGACCGGAGAGTCTGAACAAGGAATAATCTCAGCATCACCTGATTCGGATGCGGACTGGACCTGCGCAACAGTCTGATTCTGAGTGCCCTCATCAGCAACCGTCGGAAGTACGGACCTAGAAGAGGAAGTCGACTAACGAAATGCAAGAGCAGGGTCCCTCGCCCTTCTCACCCCTCTCCGACCTGTCAAATACGACACACGACCCAATGTAAGCACAAGGTGGAGAAAAACATAGGTCAAGAGATAAACGACTATGGCTAAGACAAGGTGGCTTACCAGCAGAAGGTTTACGCCCAAACCTATCGTGGAAACGCGCCCATTCGCGAATTCCAATCGTGTGAGGCACGATCGAGCTCACCCATCTGAGAATATCCCTAACTTGCGGAGGGTATCCTTTTGGATGCAACAAAACAAACAAAACGGACGAACAACAAACAACAGTAAATTGACGAAATCACGAGATATAAAAAACCAATCATCGTTGTAAAAAAAAAGGGGGGAGGGGGTTACTCACGAGCGAAATTTCACGTCTCGGGGAACCCGGCGGGGTTAGACACCACATGTTTTGTGCAGACGTAGAAAAAACTCTCCCAGAAGTGGCGATTGGTTTTATCGTCCATTCTGACCACCAGGCTCTTAGTACCCTGATGACGAAGATGCAACATAGTGCTATGAAAGCTGGGGACGAAGAGATGCATCATGTGTTGAAGGTAAACACCACGGTTGGCCAGCTTCGCATACTTGTTGAGCATCAATAAGAGTTTGTATATGTATGGGGTGAGCTGGGCCGGACACACCTCGTAGAAGCGGCAGAAGTCCGCCGCCAATGAGGGAAGAGGAAGCGTGTACCCAATAATAAAAAGGTACGCGTAGAATGTGCAGTACCCTGGGCGATGTAGGAGAACTATATCGCCTCCCGCCAAAACGAGTTCGATATGTTCAGGAATTCTCCAGTTGACTTTGAATGCAGAGAGCGCCGCAACATCCATTGTAGAAAGCACCGGTGCAGGCTCATCTTCGGCGGCGTTGTTAAAGTCTGTCCGTGGCTTTCCCGAGCGGGGCACCACCTCATATACCATCGGAAAACTCTCGTCTTTCGCCAACTCGTCCCCTCGTCGAGGGAAGGTACGAGATTTTCCGGTACCGGAGCACCGGTAACTGGGTCAGGATTAGAAGAAGTACTAGAAATTTCAAATGAATGCAAAGATCGTGGATACAAAGAAAGAAATAGGATAGTCATAGAGGTTGCCGGCGTTTTAAGAAGTGTGAACAAGGGAGGAAGAGAGGGTTCTTTCAAATATCTTCCTGAGAACGATTTGAGTAATGTTATATTCGAATGAGAGTCTCCTATATATAGATAAACAAAAATGCAAGTCTGAAGAAATGAAGCACCGCCTTTTTTAAAAAGAATAGCGGGAGAGGCACATGAAGCGAAGCGATGCTCAACGAACGTCTGCCATAATGACACCTGACGAATTTAATGTCATTTCAACTGACACAATGTCCTGAAAATTCTCCCAGAACGTCAAATCACCACCCTTGAGGGAAATACTCGCCCAAAATGCTCAGATTTCTGTGCAAGGTCCGCCCATCGTGCTTGCCTAAGGGCGGCCACAATAGGCGGAGGGACTAACTGTATGAGCCGAAATCTGACTGCATGAGAATGACCCCAAGAGGAGACAGTAAGAAAGTGGTTAAGTCGTGATCGTGCACACGAGACGCCGTAATGATGAACTTCACGGCCATGGCCGAGTTTGACTGGTCAAAAGGCCCTTTGCGATGTAGTATACGTTACAACGTCTAGGGAGGTCGACCTGAAGTGCCAACGGCCTATCACAGTATATTGGTTAAGGACCGTTGGGTAAGTAGGAATACCTTGTGATCTTGTGTAATTTAGCAGAAACTGTGTTTTGAGGCCTTTAAAGCCTCCGTTAATCTCACCTCGATATGCGTGTGTATCCCGGACGTGTAGCTGGGAAGCTTTTATGTGAAGACTTGATGAAAAGTTGATTTCATAATGATTAATTGATTAAAGTTGACTTTGGACAACATTGTTGGTAAACGGACCCGAACCCGTGATTTGACGGTCTCGAGGGTCCATAGAAAAATATGGGACTTGGGCGTATGCCCAGAATCGAATTCCGAGGTCCCAAGCCCGAGAAATGAATTTTTAAAGAAAATTATTTTCTGGAAATAATAAAGACTTTCGAAAATGATAATTAATGTGAAATCTGCATTACCGGGACCGTATTATGGTTCCAGAGCTCGAAACGGGTTGGATATATGTTATGTGAGTTATCTGTGAAATTTGGTGTAAAACGGACTTGAAATGACGTGGTTCGGATCGAAATCAGAATGTTTGAGCTTTATGAAGTTTTAAGAAAATTCTATGAGATTTGAGGTTTAATTCCTTGTTTTTGATGATATTTCTGTGATTTAAATGCTTGAATAAGTTCGTAGGATGATTTGGGAGTCGTGTGTATTTTTATTTTTGAGCCCCGAGGGCTCGGGTGAGTTTCGGGGAGTTAACGTGGTGTATAAAGTAGAAAAATCTGGTGTTTTTGATGTCTTGATGGTGTCTGGTGTAATACACTTCGCGAACGCGGCCAAGGGCCCGCGAACGTGAAGGGTAAATATCTTGGCCTGGGTTTTTACTCTACGCGAACGCGTAGAGGGAGACGCGAACGCGGAGCACTGGACAATCCTTTTATGCGAACGCGTCCCCAGGGGTGCGAACGCGTAGTGTTAGGCTGGGGGTCTGGGGGGCTGGGTAGGTTGTTCTTCGCGAACGCGACCCTAGGCTCGCGAACGCGTAGGTCAGGATTCTCAACCCTTCGCGAACGCGGCTATGGGCCCGCAAACGCGAAGGGTATTTTTGCCCAGTGATTTTAATAGCTTAAAAACAGAATGCATTTCGGGATTGTCTCATTTCCATCATTCTCTTATTCCTCAAACCCCCATTGACGACCTCCAAGCTAATTCTCCTCCATAACCACTTGGGTAAGTGACTTCAACTCCAATTTCTTCCATTTTTCCTTCATCAACACTAGAATCTTGGCCTAGAATCATGAAAACAAGTAGAAATTAGGGGATTTGGGTAGAGTTAGGGATTATGGGACCTTGGAAAATTCAACCTCAATTTGGGGTCGGATTTCAAAACAAATCATATATTTGAACTCGTGGGGGTATAGGTGATCGGGTTTTGGTCCGAGCCTCGTGTTTGGACCAAGCGGGCCCGGGGTCAAATTTTGTTATTTTTGGAGGAATGCATGGAAATGGGTAATTAGGCTATGCAATTGAATTATTGATATACTTGAGTTAATTATGTCTAGATAATACCATTCCGGAGTTGAATTCTAAAGGAAAGGCGGTGTTATAGGGTTGATTATTATATTTTGGACCCGAGGTATGTGTCTTGCCTAACTTTGGTGAGGGAATAGGTATTGTATGTTATGTGTTAAGTGTTTATCATGTTCAATGCATAGGTGAAGTGACGAGTACCTATGCATTGTGTGTCAAGCATGCTGTGAGTCTATTTTCGATAAAAATCTTATTATTACTTCCATGTTCGTTATACTATGCAATTGTCTCTACTTGGAAGTTGATTAATGTTGAAACCTTTGGTTGATGAACTCATGATGTATTGGTCCGATTGAGAACCCAATTGTAAAGGGTAGATTTGAAATGATTGTTTATAACTGAGACCCTTGCCGGGCAATCGTTACGGTATTGACTGATACTTTCCCTTACCGGGTGATTTTGAATTGTATTTCCACTATGCTGTATTCCTTGCCATTGGTATTGTAATTTTTTTGGTGAGGAAGAGTGTAAAAGCACGAAGGGTGATGCCGTGCCATATTTTATATTATTATGCACGAGGGGACATTCCGTGTCGTATTGTATATTATTATGCACGAGGGGACATTCTGTGCCATGCTTATATTGTTTATGCACGAGGGGACATTCCGTGCCATATTTTATATTATTATGCACGAGGGGACATGCCGTGCCGTATCTTTTCACTGTTTAATTTGTGTTGTCAATTTCTGTTATTATTTTCAGATATTTTAGATTGTTGTTTTCGTTTCCGTCATTTCAGTATTTGCTATCTCTTACCCCCAGCATGTTCTTCCTCGTAATTGTATTCTTGTTTAGTTTCTGCTATACTATTGAACTGCACAGGTACATTTTGTTGTCGTGTCCTAGCCTCGTCACTACTTCGCCGAGGTTAGGCTCGGCACTTACTCAGTACATGGGGTCGGTGTACTGATGTTACACCTGCACTTCTGTATGTTGTGCAGATTACACGGCCGGACCCGGTGGACATCATTAGTGGGAGTGTCTTTCAGCTCACCCTAGAGGCTTCAAGGTATTCCCGCTGGCGTTCGTGGGCCTTGGCGCCTCTCCTATCCCTAGTTCTTCGTTTCTGTCTTGTTTTCCTCTAATTTTCAGAGACAGTCATGTATTTCCTTTTAGACTTTGTATTTAGCACTCTTATAGACATTTCGTGTGTTTGTGACTCCAGATTTTTGGGAAATTATTGCGACGTTGTATTATGTTGTCTTTACTTAGTTTTGAAACTCTATTTATTTTCGCTGTTAAGTTGTGAACTGTTTTTAGCTTATTCTGTTAATTCGATGTTATCATGTTAGTTTAACTGTATACGTTGGCTTGTCTAGCGGGTTCAACGTTAGACGCCATCACGGCCCGATGGTGGAATTTCGGGGCGTGACATACCTAGTATATATACTAGGGGGAGAGAATGAAGAAAGGAGGAGGGAGGGAAAAACACACACTTCTTCTCTCTCAACAGATAGGAATGGAGAATCTACCTTGTAAATAAGAGAATGTTTAGAACCTTGCCATGGATCTTTGTAATCATCATTATGGAATCAATAAAGACGTATCTCGCAGCCGCTAATGTTGTCTCCTTTCCTTTCTTCTTTATTTTACATTGTGGAATGGTGGTATCGAGAATATAAGCTCATCATGTACATTTGATCTCTTTCGTAATCTTAATGAGTTCATAAGTTTAACTTTACCCATTTTTCTTACTCAATATTCTCCGATCTAAAATTAATTATCTTTGACTAGGATATATTCTTTATCTCCTCGATTTTTCTAGTTTAGCGAAAGGTCTTACGCTTTTGATCAAACAAGAGGTCGTTTGGTTTATGTTCTAAGAGATATAATTTTCACATAAAAATCAGCATACGTTTTGTAAAATGTTTCGTTGGGATTTGAGAAGAATTAATATCCACGTCAAAATAACCATTAAGCAATGCACAATATTTGGTTGCTCCTTTTTGTGTTTCTGATAAATAATACTTGCATAAAAGATAAATATAATTTTCTATCATATTTGGGTAAATTATTTTTATTTGGAGGAAAAGGTAATTTATGTAAATTGAGGATCATTCATTCTCTTTTACAATATTCATAATATACTTTTTAAGAAAGGCTTGTTTATGAGGACAATGTAATTTAAGAGTGAATTTTTTGAGATTATTTTCTCGATATTTTGTGTTCTCTTTTATATTAGTGAATCACTCATATTTAGGTCAGTTGACCAAATTATTTAAATTATTATGTCTTATTTGGAATATTTCTCTTTGTTATCTTATTATCATCGTCCAAGATTTATTGTGTTAGTTTCCGCATCATGCATAATTATTTGGATCCCAATATTTCCTCGGTCTTACCTAATGCCATATCCACGTTCCCCGTGTACTTGGTCAAAATTGTTACCATCCTTACCACATGACTAATTAGATATCCTATAACAAAGATCTGTTGGTCACATGGAATCCCTTGATTTTTTTATTTTTTTATTTTTGGGTTTTGTGTCTTCCCAAAATTTAGTTTTAGCTTCTACGTTTAATCCAATTGTGCAACATACGCTCTAATAAATATTGATGGTTTCATTTAACTCCGAGCTATGTGATAAATTTATCCCAGATTTGTTTTTACCTCTGTAATCCTATCCTTAAGTCCTAGGGTGTGTTTAGTACGAAGGAAAATGTTTTTATGAAAAATATTTTCATGAAAAATTAGTGATTTTATCACTTATTTTTTCTTGTTTGGTTGGTGAGTGAAATTTGTCTTTGAAAAATATTTTTTACTGTTTGGTTAGAGAGTATAAAATATGTTTAGGAAAATAATTTTTTATTTTACTCTCCTCAACCCGCCTTCCCAAATTCCTCATGTTTCCTGTACTCTCTCCCCCCCCCCCCTTCCTCCTTCGGGACTTTATTTTCTTCAAAAATTTAATTATTCTTTTCAAAATTCACACGAACCCAAGAACTAATGTGTTACTTTACTTTTTCACACAAGAATAACGTTGAAATTTATGCTCGATAACTAAAGAAAACTACAACATGAAAAGAAGTTACTCGTTTTGTAGAATGAAAGAAAATACTCGGTTTGTTGAAATGAAAGATACTTTTTCTACATCATGAAAAGAAAGAATTTATTTTATTTAAATAAAAGAAAATAATTTTTCTCCATCATGAAAAGAAAGTACTCGCTTTAAAATGAAAGAAATTTTTTTCTACATCAGAAAAAGAAATTACTTAGTTTATTGAAATGAGAGAATTTTTTTTTTACATCAGGAAAAAAAAGTACTAAAATACTTTTCTACGTTATGAAAAGAAAGTACTTGCTTTATTGGAAACAATACTTTTTCTATTTCGTGAAAAGAAAATACTTAGTTTGTTAAAATGACAGAAAATTCTTTTTCTACATCATGAAAAGAAAATGTTCATTTTGTTGACATGAAAGAAAATACTTTTTCTACATCATGAAAAGAAATAGGTGTTTAAGAAATAATTTTTCCACATCATAAAATAAATATAGTCATTTTATTGAAATAAAAAAATTCTATCTACAACATGAAAAAAAGTACTCTTAATAATATTTCTATTTAAGGTGGATGGTGGACGAAGTTGGGATGGGTGGTGTATGATGGGGTGGTTGGGGTAGGGATGGTTTGGAGGTGGGGTGGATGGGGTGGGTAGGTGGGCATTCGAAATAGGGTGGAGAAGGATGAAAAAGATTTTGAAAAATATTTTCTCTTCTTTTGATAGGAAAATCCTTTTCATCCAATTGAAGAAAAATGAGTTCAAAAGAAAAATATTTCCAAAATATTTAAGTCAACCAAACATAAAAAAATTAAAAAATATTTTTTTTCGTACCAAATACATCTCTAATTCCCACACAATTCCTATTTTTATCGATCCCATGATGTCATAATATATATCCTGTATTATCAAGCTCTCTCGTCTTTTGCCCGGCCCATTTAATTTCATGTAGACATGCAATATCAACTTTCCTCATTTTTTGAAAGTATTTACTAATTCCATCGACTTTTCTGTCAAAGAGCACAAACAATCATCATTCTAATTAACGATAAGATTAGAGGGATAATTTTTTTTGGGTCAAAATTGATGAACAATATTGAATTCGAGAGATGCTAACAAGGAAGGATGGCTATATTAGAATTATTAAGGTTGGTGTCCAAATTAAAATGAGGATCATATCATATCAAATCAAACAATATATACAAGTCATTTCATAGGTTTAAGAAGTACAGAATAATATGAACTAACTATAACGTAGGACCCTCGAATATCTCTTGAGAGCCATAAGGACCGTCAACTTAGAGCCCGTTCGGACATAAATTTCTTTCTTTTTTTTTTTTTCAAAAAAGTTTTACTTTTTTTTTGAAGCGTTTGATCATAAATTTTTTAATTTTCACTTGAAGACGCATTTTAGGAATTTTTGAAAACTTTTAAAACTCCAAAAAGCTGTTTTTCAAAATTTTCACTCAAATCACTCACAAAACTTCAAAAACAACCCAAACTGAAATTTATGTCCAAATACAACTGTAAATTTCAAATACTATTTTCACTTGAAATTTTTTTTCACCATTTTTTGAAAATTTACAATTCTTATGTCCAAACACCTAGTTAATAATATGCTCTATTCTTAGCTAGTATTTGGCCATAGATAGCCAAATTTGTTTTGAAAAATCTGTTTTGAGTGAAATTTAGCTTGAAGATAAAAATGTGTTTGGACATACGTTTTCAAAACATATTTTTCAAATTTATTTTGAAAAAATATTTGTATTATAAGGGATTTGGCCCAAAATTAACTATTAAGCTGGTTTTAAAATTTAGGATTTAACCAAAAATTTATAATTAAATATGTATTTTTCAAATAAAACTCAAGTTTATTTTAACAAAACCTATAGCCAGATGAATCCTTAGTGAAGTGTTTCACCTTCGTGTTTTGATGGCTGTCATAACTCGTAAGAGTTGAGACACAACAGCTAATCTAGAATGTGAACTTTTACGAAAACCACAACCATGTCCATTAAAAAAAGTCGAACCAACAAATTTCGAGGCGGAGTCAGGATTTAAAACTGATAATTTTAAATGCTAATAACAGGATTTTAAATTTAATATTTATATATAATTAATTAATTTTTTAACACAAATATACTGTTTGAGCAAAAACCAGTGACTCGGCTTCTGCCACCGACTCTGAACAAATTGTTTATTTAAAGTACAATAAAATAACTATCTCCGTCAATATATGCATGCACATGGCACCCCCTTGAGAAAATATTCAATAATATATTTGTTTAAATTATCCGTTCTCTCCTTCTTACGAGTTTCATTTAGTTACATTCCATTATATGGAACACCAGGAATAATTTGAAAAGCAAGTAACTGTTTGTCTAAATATCAAACATTTTGAACCAAATTTAATTTGTCAAATCAATTATATTTGGACGGAGGAAGTAATAAACGGATGTAAAACCACCACTTGAAATTCCCAATCAATTTTACCAAACCATAAAGCTGGATTGGAAATTGAAATGGTTCTCACCGTTGGAGGTCTCCTCAATTTGGTGTTTAACATTTCCATCAAATTGAAGTCTTGTCTACTGTTTTCGGGAAAAAGGATATAAATTTCAGACCCAAAAAATGGGTAATAATGAAATATAATAGACTAATGTTTTTGGATTTCAATGTTCTTATTGAAAATAGAATCATTTCCGTAGGACTACTATTTATACTTTCAATTCAATATAATTTGATCTTGGGAAATTATTTCAACTTGCGTTTGTTTGGATGTTCGTTTATAAATTTTTAAAAGACAAAGGTACTTTTAATTTTTTGAAGTAGAAATACTTGCCAAAATATAAATAATGACAATTATCGTACATGCTTTTTGAAAAAGAAAAACTTGACCTATTTTTTTCCCCAAAGATTGTTTTAACAGACCTTCAACCAAATAACTTTAGGATGTGTACGAAACTAGTGACATGACTCTTGCGGCCAATAAGTTGGAATCTATTTAATCTCTTTTAATTGGGTTGCGCTATATGTATGAAAGAGTATACATCAACGATGTATTTGACAAATCATGATCTAATAATGAAATATTTTGGTTAGTTGATTATATTAAAATTATTTGGAAACGATTCTTGTGAAAATTAGCGCCAAATTCGTGTCGATTTTTGCTTACTATATCTCTTGTTGTAGCATTATAACAAATATTGTTGGTTTTGCTGACGTCGGAATTTTGTTTTGGATTTTCACCTAATATTCGATACTAACATTGAGACTCAAACTAAACTTGCGTCGCATGAGATCCATTAAAAAGAAAACCAAACAAAGTACGGATTGGAGTGCTAGCTTACCAACGAACTAAATTTGCGCCAAATTCTTATCGATTTTTGCTTATTGTACCTGTTGATGTAGCATTATAAATAATATTATTTTCGCTATCGTCGGAACTTTGGTTTTAATTTTTCACTCAATGTTCTATACTCACATTGGGACTCAAATTAAATGCGCATCGCGTAAGATTCATTAAAGAGAAAACTAAATAAAGTACGGATTGGAGATGCTAGCTTACTAACAAACTCCTCGCCTTTTACAATTGAGACGAAGGGTTCAATCCCCATAAGTAACATATCATCCCATTCTCGGATCCCTTATGTAAATTTAAACCATCATAAATAAATGAGTTTTGCAAAGAGTTTCATATATATATATATATATATATATATATATTATTTTCTTTCTTCTTATAAAAAATACATAACTTCTATATGAAATGCGTTCTAACAACTCATGTCATTACCTATGGATAAAATATGAAATGATAAAATTGAATAATTTTAAAAAAGAAAACATGTCACGTGTCACGTGATATTAGTATATTTATTTTCATATGTATTTTTAGTACCTCAACATTCATAGGATATATGACCTTTTCTTGTTGTAATAAGGGAAGATTCGACTTTTGAGGCATACCGAGTATTACTCAAAGCCAGCATGATCAACATTTTTAGCCACCCACTTGAAAAACCCCTCGTGGGATTTTTAGATGAATTATTGTTAATTAATTGCAATTTTGTATTTCATGGGCGAACCCCATAAATATGGTTAAAATAGATATAAACACAGTTAAATATACATTTTAGAACCTATTTTCTCGTATCAACACTTAATATTCTAAAATTTTAATCCCTCTGTCCCAATTGTATATAACAGAGATGACGACCCAATCCCAAGGGAGGCTATATAAATCCTCACTGATCACGCTATCCATTTAAATCATCTCATGCTAATATTATATAAATATAAATAAAAAGTACTAGAAATTTTGTATATTTTCTAAGTATATTAAATCTCTAAAAGGTTAAACCACTCCTATAAGGCATAAAATTTACCGTAAAAATATCAGCATCTAAAACATGTTATCCACCAATTATAATCCAAGAAAATTTATAGCTTCCAACATTTTATCCACAAAAAATTCATGCTCTATTAGATTCATATATAATTTATGATAGTATAACAAAAGAGTTTTCTATTTTAAAAATTAGAGAAACTTGACAGAAAAACAAAAAAACAATATTGTTAGGAATTTATTTTATCTCATTTTAAAGGTGGAAAGTGTTGCTTCGTGTTCATTGTTAACCCTATGGCTATAGCATGTTGCCTATCTCCATGTCAAAAGCTAGAGAACAAATAAACACAGGTCGCTATAGGAAATATCTCCTAGGAGGGGCATTTTGATCATTAATTATGACTTGAGGGGTTAATCCTGAAATAGCAGATATTTATTGAAAGTGATGTGTCTCCCCACCAACTTATTAAACAATCCCTTTGATTTTATTTAGGGGTAGTTTGATTGGAGGATAAATTAATGCAAAGATTATATTACAGGATAGAAGAATTATTTATTTATATATACAACGATATAGAGGTGGAAGGGCGTGGAGGTCGAAGATTAAGATATAAGGTCAGTGAGTAGTTTTTAATTGTTCATCGATAGTTTTAGTAGCACACATGTCCCTTCATATTCTTAGATTTTTATTACGTTTTGTGGTTTTGTTCGCCTCATGTATTGTATTCTTTGTTGCTATTATTTGATGCTACTTATCCTTTATCTCTTCCTTTTTCTTTTCTCTTCCCTCTTTCTTCTTTTCTTGCTTTCCTCTTCTTCTTATTACCCTTCCTGAGCCGAGAGTCTATTAGAAATAACTTCTCTACCTGTTAGGTATGGGTAAAGTCTGCGTACAGACTATCCTCCTCAGACCCCACCTGATGAGAATATATTGGGTTTGTTGTTGTCGTCGTTGTATACAACGATAGAATAATTGTTATTTTCCATTATACTAATATCAAATGAGTTAATTAATGCTAATGTGGAGGTGAGTAGGGTATAAATTTTTTGTTTCTACTATTTCATTGTACATGATGGTTTGGTTGTGCACCAATTTTTTTTTAAGAATAAAGATATTTAACATATAAACTAAATATATACAATATGACAAAACTACTATAATATCTTATGATCTTATGTATATCACATGTCATCCTTATAATATACATTATTAAGAATAAATAAAAATATTAAAATTTAATGCATTATTTAATTTAAAAGGTGTCAATATGTTTAAAACGAAGCAAGAAATATCATATAAAATTAAATAAAAATGGAGTTAAAAGCTTTTATTATATCAAAAAACGTTTGATCATTTTTTCATAAGATTATTTCGCATATAGATTCTCAACCCAAGTCTTCCTTCTGTTGCGGCTTAGCATTAGATTAACATTTTCCTTATCTTTTGTTGAATAGAGTAATAATTACTTAGTAGTAATTTAATTGCACAGAAAGTGCAAGTTGAAGAGCACTATTCACTGCATACAAGTATCTAATCTTCTTACTGCAAATCTGACACACAGATTTTCCCTTTTCTTCTTGATTATCAAATTTTCTTAAACAAATAGCCAGTGTTTACCTAAACAAACTCTACATTATTTCCTTATTTGTCTTTTTCTTCCCCATTTCAGGGTTTTGATTCTTCATTTATTCATATATATATATAAAGAATAGATTTTTGTATAGCTCTCTCGCAGACCCTTTCATCTTCTTCCCCAAAACCTTATCCCTCTCTATCTCCTTATCTCTCATGTTCATCTGTTAAAAAGATTCAATCTTTAAGCTTTCTTGAACTTGTAGAGATAAGAGAAAGAGAGAGAGCTCAAAAATGGAAGCTGTTTTACAAACAAAAGGGCTTCTTTCTTTGCCTTCAAAACCCAAAACCAAGGCTTTCTATCCATTACCTCAAGGGGGTTTAAGGCATAGATTCAATTCTGGCCTTTCTTTAAATACTCTAAAACCTAAGCCCTTAAATGGGTTATCTCTATCTTCAAATGGGTTCCAAAAATTTCAATGCTTTACTACAAAGCCTCAGCTTTTTGGCCAAAAGGACAGGTTTTCCCCAATTTGTAAAGCTGAGGCTGCTGCTGCAGCTGATGGCCAGCCACTTTTTGCAGAAAAAGAGCCACCTAAGTTCATGGGAATTGAACTTGTGACCCTTAAGAAAATTATACCACTTGGGGCAATGTTCTTTTGTATTCTCTTTAATTACACAATCCTTAGGGATACAAAAGATGTATTGGTTGTAACAGCCAAAGGGTCCAGTGCTGAAATTATTCCATTCTTGAAAACGTGGGTGAATTTGCCTATGGCTATAGGTTTCATGCTGTTGTACACAAAGTTGGCCAATGTGTTGTCAAAAGAGGCTCTTTTTTACACTGTTATACTTCCATTTATTGCATTCTTTGGGGCATTTGGGTTTGTTTTGTATCCTCTTAGCAATTACTTTCACCCTACAGCTTTTGCTGATAAACTTCTCAACTCTTTGGGTCCAAGATTTCTTGGGCCAATTGCTATACTGAGGATCTGGAGTTTCTGCTTGTTTTATGTCATGGCTGAGCTTTGGGGAAGTGTGGTGGTTTCAGTTCTCTTTTGGGGATTTGCTAATCAGGTAAATTTGTGTCCATCAATATATTTGGTGCATTAGTAACCATTTTAAGGATGTATAGTCTTATTGTGTGGATAATATGTTTAGTTAGATTCTTATGTTAGCTAATACAGTCAAACCTCTCGATAACAACCTCATTTGTTTCGATATTTTTTGGCTACTATAGTGAAGTGCTGTTATAGAGGGCATATATTATAACATAACATAAATATCGATTCCGAAAAAACTTGTCTTTTATAGTGAATGACTATTACATTAAAATGTTGTTATAGAGAGGTCTGACTCTATTTGCACTTTCACCTCTTTGTTTCTGTGATTGTTGCTGCTTCAATTTCGTGAGGTAAAAATAATCTCTTTATAGCAGGAGTAGTTTGCAGCTTGCTGCTATTTGTGATACATGTGCTACTATACTCTGCCTTCCAGATGTTCATTGTGGGGGGGTTGTGGGTTTTGGGGGGGGGGCTAGGTGGTGGTATGGTAAAAGAGTGGAGCTCTAAAATGTTGCTCTAGCTCTATCTAATCTTAGCTTTAATGGTGGTTGACTTAGCTAATGTTTCGTTTATGGTGCAGTTGTGCTCACTGTGTCTTAAAATATTGGCAGCATCATTTTCTCATTGTTTTATGTCTTGGTCTGCTGTTTTTTATTTTATTTTCAGTTGCGATTGATCATACAAAATTTGTAAAGGTTTCATTCTGTTCCCCTGCTGTTACCATTCTGGCTATTGTGCTGCTATCATCAACTATCTATATGTCTATGTAATCACCGCAGCAGAGCTTGGTGGGGGAAAATCGCTGTTATTAAATTGTTTTGGGTGATTTCTTTTGCAGATTACGACTGTCGACGAGGCTAAGAGATTCTATCCTTTGTTTGGACTTGGTGCAAATGTTGCTCTGATTTTCTCAGGTCGCACAGTGAAGTACTTTTCTAGCTTGAGAAGCTCTTTAGGTCCTGGAGTTGATGGTTGGGCCATCTCCCTGAAAGCGATGATGAGTATTGTAGTGTTGATGGGTGGGGCAATCTGTTTCTTTTACTGGTGGGTGAACAGAAATGTTCCTCTCCCCACTCGTAGCAAGAAGAAGAAGGTAACCAGCTAAACCATATGACATTGCTTAGCTATTTATCTTTTGCTTGACTAGTAGAAATCGGTCCCCGTCATCAATTTGCTTATGAGAAGCAGATGCACCACCTCTTTGTGCCCCTTCTATCTCTTCTACTAAAACGAAGATTCATTGCTGGTTAAATCTTTTCAAATTATTTGTCAATAGTGCCATTCAGATCTTTTATATGAAAGAATCATGTTTACATATGTCCATTATCTGACTGATGTCTTTTGGCAGGTAAAACCGAACATGACCACAATGGAGAGCTTGAAGTTCTTGGTCTCTTCAAAATATATCAGGAATCTTGCCACATTGGTTGTAGCATATGGTATTAGTATCAACCTTGTTGAAGTTACATGGAAGTCGAAGCTCAAAGCTCAGGTGAATTATTACTGAGGCTATCGTTTTTCCTTAAATTTTTGAATTCGGATTTGTTTCTCATTTTAACATGCCATCATTTACCTTCTCTCTCCCTATCACTAATGTGTAGTTCCCAAGCCCCAATGAATACTCATCGTTCATGGGTGACTTCTCAACTGCAACTGGAATAGCAACTTTCATAATGATGTTGTTAAGCCAGTGGATCTTTGACAAGTATGGATGGGGAGCAGCAGCCAAGATAACACCTACAGTATTGCTCCTTACCGGAATTGGCTTCTTCTCCCTGATTTTGTTTGGTGCCCCTCTAGCACCAGCTCTTGCAAAGTTCGGGATGACTCCTCTTCTAGCAGCTGTCTATGTGGGTGCAATGCAGAACATTTTCAGTAAGAGTGCGAAGTACAGTTTGTTTGATCCTTGCAAAGAGATGGCCTACATTCCTTTGGACGAGGACACTAAGGTATGATGATATTCTCGATATATACTTATTTACTGAATGGTGTTGGTGCTGTTAGATAGAGTTGCCGGAAGTGGAATAATTTTCGCATCAGTGCAATCATGTTTTCATCGAAGAATTGAAATTTCAAACATGTATAGCTGAAGCCTTTATATTGGCAGTACTTGTGATGATATGTAACTAACATATACATTTGCTTGGCTATGTATAACCAGATAACTGTGCTATCACTTAACAAGTAATTTGTTGTATCAGGTTAAAGGGAAAGCAGCAATTGATGTTGTCTGCAATCCCCTGGGAAAGTCTGGAGGAGCATTGATACAACAGTTCATGATTTTGACTTTCGGTTCACTTGCCAGCTCAACTCCCTACCTTGGAGGGGTGCTCTTAGTAATTGTTCTTGCATGGTTAGGAGCAGCCAAATCTTTGGATGGCCAGTTCACTACATTGCGTCGAGAAGAAGAGCTTGAGAAGGAAATGGAGAGAGCATCTTTGAAGATCCCGGTCGTGTCTCAAAATGACAATGGAAGTGGTTCTCTCTCAAGTGGATCATCACTGAATCCCGCTGGAGGTGATTCAACCGGCGCTTCATCGGAACCCTCCTCCCCAAGGAGCCTGTAATGTCATTGGTCGATCACTTACAGAACTGGAGGAATAGAAAGCGAAACAGAAGATGCATCAGGTGGTATCTTGGTTGCAGTCCAACTATGAATTAATGTTAGCAAATCTTTGTTGTTGGTTATAGGAATTCATTTTTACTCGAGAGCAATAAATTAGATACAAGAGAGGCATGTCGCCGGATTAACCAACCTGCCATCCCACATTTATTTTCTGATAGTTACACTTTTTCTCAGTTTTGTAGCTTGAGTTTATTGGTTTCGTATTATGAAATGCTGGTTGTTGAACTTCTTTTTGGCAATATAAGCATGTTTTGTTTCTCCAAGAATTTGGTTATCTTGGTAATTGCATTTATCTAACTCAAGAATGTTTCGTGAACTTTTGTCAAGGAGCATGATATTACTGATGAAGCTTTTGTTCGCCCCGAGTATAATCTTGTGTAACGACTTTTTTTTTTGCTTCAACTGTAAAGACTGAAAATATGCAGTGCGATAGTTGAGATCCCTTTACCTTTACTAGAGTTGAATCTTCAATAATGTAAATGGATTACTTTTCGGTAGTTGGTTTTTTATGCGAAGCAATTCCTCAGATTCTGTTATCCGTGTTGAATTAGGTGATTCTTGTGGGTAAATTGTCAGCTGATTTGTTCCCTGAAAGAGAAATGTAAGCGGCAAGAGTTTCTATAAGTATTGGAGTTATGAATTTGGTGGGTGTTGGTTTGGGCCATGCCGTGGTGGACGTTTTGGCTGTTGCAGTATAGGTTTGGTGGGAGGAGCGATGCCTCATTGGAAAATGAAACTTAACACTCCTCTCTTCTTGATCTTATGAGCTTTCTTTGCAGGTTAAAGCTCTTCCACATGCCATGCGGAACAAGACTATCTCCAAAACACAGGCCGAATGATAAGAAGGTTATCTTCTTTGCCTTGATCATAGTTCTATTGGCACAGGGGAAACAGGAGCTAGTAAGCCTCTTAGTAAAGTTTACTGCATTGGGTTCACAGTTTTGAGGTTTCTTCTTCGCGGTGTTTTCAGCGTCTACTTTCATACAGTGTTATAAGTTCCCAGTTTTTGTCAAAATTTGAGAATGTGGGAATAATGATGTTCGTGTCATCTCTTGCATAAATATCTCATCTAGCAGCAAAACTTCAAGACTGTCACTAAAATGGTGACTGTTTGCTCTTGATAATGTAACATTTAAGTGTACTGCACTGTAAATAATGTCTTTGTGCAGTGACATTGCCATATTGGATCATAATGTCATGTCCAAGTTGTTTCCAGTATGTGCTAAAGGAGCCTATGGATCAAATGGTGTTATTTCTTCGAAGTAGTTGTTGAAGTTGTTTTTTTTATTTTTTTACTGTGGTTTCCTTTTTACCTTATCCTTCCTAAAAGAAATGGGAGGATAATGTGTTGTGATGAACATAAGATCTAGTTCTATTGGGAGTCGTTTGGTACAATGGTGGGATATCCCATGAGGTGGGATACCTATAGGATTAGCTATCTCACCTTCTATATGGGATAGTTAATCTCACCATTTTACTGTAAATGTTATCCCGGGGTTAGCTAATACTCCAAACCAAACTCTATCCCGGAATTATTATCCTTATTCCATGTACCAAACGGCCCCTTAATTGTTCTCATTGTGCTTGCATCCTCAGCTGCCCCGGTCCACCAAATTAAATATTTCAATACATTCTTTATTTGTATCCCTTCCATTTTTAGATGTGTGTTGCGTCTGTGTAATGGCAGCGATGCAGTAAGGTAGTCCAGTTGAGATTCTCGAACTTCGACGATTATCTTATTATATTTAAATTAGTAAGATATCAAAGTTTAATGCATATATTCTTTTCTTGATAGAAATAGAGGAAAATAGAAATATATGGACTTTTAACCGAGATTTTATGAAAATTCAGGCTTTCGGAGTGGACCAATCCTTCGTACTGCCCCCTTACTATCTTATAGTAATGTCTATCCTAAGAGGTTTTAGTCCGGCTGCCTTCGACACACAGATAGACAAAACAGAAGTTGGAGGATTGGGAGGAGGTAGGTCTTGTACAGAAAATTTTAGATGAGTTTTATGATTCTATAGGCTAATTGACATTTCTGGTCTACCTGCAAGATGGGATTCTATTAAAGTGGCTGATCACGTCCAACTCTAGTCTTAAAAAGGATAAGCGGTCGCTGCAAATATAATCCGGTCTAAAAGTCCGGAGTAGAATCCCACAAAAAACTAAGGTTTAGCTACAACTATTTACTATCACTAAGAACACAAACTCGAACAATTCCTAAGTTATAAATTTAAGATTCTTGTATCTAATTAATTAACAAATTAGTTAACAACTAAGAATACTAAGGGTTCGAGACAAGATTAAGGAGGTCTAGAGTTATGATTTCCCCAATTGTCGGAATCCTTCCCGCTACGTCTTCTATAAGTTCGCCTAAGTATTCTCTACTGTCGTGAGTACTTCGAGCGTCGTAATTCTCTTCCGAGCAACTACCACAATTTACTAAACATATTCTTCCGAACTACGCTAGCTGACACTAATTCACCGCTCACTAAGATCATACCAAGATTTCGTTATTCCTAATCCCACCTTTAGACCCTCCGTGTTGATTTCTCACATACGTTAGGAGTGATGTTGTTCAACAACTACCTAAATATGTACCCTTTTCCAAGCAATATGCACTAAATAGGCACATTTAATTGAGGGCCCTTCAATCAACTAAAATAATCACGTAGTTGAACAAGAAAAGAAAATCCAACGGCAAAATTATATTAAAGGCAACAAAAAGATCATCCTTCAAAAGGTTCCATCAAAACACTAGATAACAAATTAGCTATTCATAATAATATGCATAACTACAATACTAGAATTCATAACCAATAATGAAAATAAGAAGAAGGAAATGAAAAACTCGTAGAAGAATTCTTCGCCTTGCTCCTAATGTGTACCCTCTCAAAATGTCTCCCTTTTGGTCGAATATGCTCTAAAAAACGTCCTCCCTTCGGTATTGGCATGTTTGGGGAGTATTTATAGGCTAGGGTTGAAGTCCTTGAGTACAAATCAGGATTGGAGTCTTTTAACCAGCGACTTTTAATTACCGTGCTATAGACCTTGCGAAGCTTGGTCTGTAGCGCGGTCAACCTGGCTATAGACCTTGCGAAGTCTGGTCTATAGCGCGGTCGAAACCTCACGAAGCCTGGTCTATAGCGCGATAGAAACCTCGCGAAACCTGGTCTATAACGCGGTCAACCTGGCTATAGACCTCGCAAAGCCTGGTCTGTAGCACGGTTTGGGTAATTGATGCTTTTGTTCTCTTTTTTTGTATTTTTGTCCTCCTTTTGTGCAATTTTCATTTGACGATTCGTTCCGATGTTCCTACACATAAAACAACACAATTTAGCTCAAATGTCACACAATAATTCATTAAACCAACAAAATATAGAGCGAGTGCGTGCTAAATTAAGCATTTTGGCCTCACATCACCACCCCACACTTAAACGTTGCTCGTCCTCGAGTCAATCAACAATTCACATTAACCTAGAGCACTTTATTTTCTTTTAGCACATGCGAAGTACACCATACCTATGACTATGATTGATAGCAACAATTAAACTTTAGCATATGTCTTCAACACACACTTCCCTTTACTTTATGCCATACTTCAAAAATTTATTCAGCACAAGGCAACATGCTTATAACAATCCTAACCTCACAAACCGACTCAATATTACAATGCATTCATGTCTTGAACATTTGACATCAGAGAGAAATCTAATAACGTCACCTATCCCTTGCGAAATCATGTGCCCTCACAACAAGAACAAGAGAGTAAGTTGAATCCACACATTCAAATAAAATGCTCAAATATATTTTAGGACTCTCATATATCAAAGAAATCCCTCACTCTCACAAATGAGTCACATTCATGCATAAAGTACGATAGGCTTGCCTATTATGTGAACCTCTACTAATGTAGGCTTGCTCGATGTAAACTCATTTAGGAATTTTTATGGATGTAATCTGTTCCAAAGGACGGGTAGGATGAATTTTAGGAATAGTGACTAACCCTCCTAAGCACTTTAACACATCACAAAATTCATTATAAGTGCAAATTCTTCAATCCACTTCAATTCAAAAACAATATCGCCCCCAAAAATATTTCCTCTTTCTTTAAGTACTACATTAATTCATACACACTAGCAAGGACAAGATATGCTTATTTTCCTTTACTACATTATTTTTTCAATAATACTCTTTTTTTTCTTCTACCATTCCTGCTAGTGGTGTATTCCTTATAATACAAGTGCACCTTTTCTTTCTTTCATTGTTCCACTCAAGAGCCACCCAAGTTCCCTCCTTACTTCTTTTAGCCCTTATTTTATATTTAAAGTGATTTAAGAGGTAAAGGATCAAACAATAATAATTAAGAACAAAGGGGTAAAGGCTTGTAATGTGGTTGCCAAGGAAACGTCTATAGGCTCAAAAAGGTTGGATAGGGACAAATTTTATTTGTGGTAGGCATTAAGTTCAAAAAAATCAAAGAAAGCCTAAAATAATTTTTCAAACCAAGTAAAGCCTAGGATTTCTCTTCAACTCACATGCCGGGCAAGTTCTAGACTCTAATGCAATGACACGAACTATATAATTTTTCACCACACATGGCACATGACTCACTAAGGATGGTTCCATTCAGTTATCAAACAATTGCAAGTGTTCATGGAGCCACAACATATTAAGCATCAAGCACAAAGTGAACACGATCCAAGAAAATGAGACATAGGCGTCAATAGACATGCTATCTAACTCAATAAAGCATCATAAGCAATTTCAAACTACAGGGAAGGTAATACACATGCTAGAGCCTTACTATGCTACTATCAAACAAGTCAAAAGGCTCCTAGAAATTTCATCTTCCTTATTTTATTCCTAAATCCTATTCTACTCTAAAAATAAAAAACTATGACCCGATTCAAATTATATCCCATGAAAAAGAACCGAGGCACAAAGAAAAACCACGAGGGATTATTACTACCTACAAAAATAAAAGAAATATTTTTGGATGTGTTAGTTTAATTGAATAATTTTTTTTTAGAAAAATAGAAAGGATTGGACCTTTTTCCCGACGATGGATCTATTAGACAGTTTTCTTGAAGGTTTAAAGTCTAAAAAAAAACACAAAAAAAAAAACTATGACCCGATTCAAATTATATCCCATGGAAAAGAACCGAGGCACAAAGAAAAACCACGAGGGATTATAACTACCTACAAAAATAAAAGAAATATTTTTGGATTTTTCGTTTTTTTGTTTATAGTTAGACTTTAATCCCTCAAGAAAACTGTCTAATAGATCCATCGTCGGGAAAAAAGTCCAATCCTTTCTATTTTTCTAAATTTTTTTTTATTCAATTAAACTAACACAACTAATATAGCATAGAAAGTCACCTAGCCAATCTTCTCACTCCACACTTAAAATTGTGCATTGTCTCCATAAATACAAGAGGGTAAAAAAACTCCCTGGTAGGCCAAAGGCTGAAGCATTAGCAGCTCATGGCGTACTCAGACTTCTCACATACTTAGTTCTTTGTGCAAGCACCCCACACTTAGTTCGAACCACCTCACTTGATTTTGCTTTCTTCCAATGGCCTTGCTTCCCATGCTCCTAGAGAAATAAAAAAAAATACTACAAGAATAATACAATAATAAAAAATAAAGAATTAAAAAAAAAGAAGAAGTAAAGCTGGGTTGCCTCCCAACAAGCGCTTGATTTAACGTCGCGACACGACGCGAATCACTTTTTGCCTCCACTTTGAACTTATGAATTGGACCCCAAGTTTTGATTCTACTATATGATCTTGCTCTTGGCTACTATCCATAATGTAAGCTTGTTGAGCTTTACAAGGTTCAATCAGTTTATTCGCTTGAGCCTCTAAGTTGTGAATAGTTGCCTCTTACCTTTGTATCTGCACTGGTTTCTTATCATATTGTTCCACAAGGCACTTCAACTTATCTTTGATATCCTTCAAGTCAGCTTCCCCAGGTTCTTTGTTCATATTAACTTCACATGAAAATGTAAAACCATCATAATAAGGGGTTGAGGGAGGATAAGAAATACAAACACAATCATATAAGTGACCATCTTGACCACCACAAACATCACATATATTTCACACGTAATATTGAGTTCGTGCACATAACTCGCTCTCGGAAATATTTTGATAATTTTTCCACGGGTAGCTTCCTTCACAATATATATGAGGGTCAATGGTAGAATTACCCACACCTAAACTCCCATAATTCCAATATGTCATGTTTCTCAAATCAACAAGTAGAATAAAATAAAATAAAAAACAAAACAAAACAAAACAAGTTCAAACTTGAAACCTAGTAATATGTACACCTACAGCTACACCATTAGTTCCCCGGCAACGGTGCCAAAATTTGATCACGCCCAACTCTAGTCCTAAAAAGGATAAGCGGTCGCTGCAAATATAATCCAGTCTAAAAGTCCGGAGTGGAATCTCAGAGAGCACTAAGGTTTAGCTACAACTATTTACTATCACTAAGAACACAAGCTCAAACAATTCCTAAATTATAAATATTAAGATTCTTGTATCTAATTAACTAACAAATTAAATTAGTAGATTAACAACTAGGGATACTAGTTGGAGACAAGATTAAGGAGGTCTAGAGTTATGATTTCTCCAATTGTCAGAATCCTTCTGCTACGTCTTCTATAAGTTCGGGTGTCGTAATTCTCTTCCGAGCAACTACTACAATTTACTAGACATATTCTTCCAAACTACGCTAGCTGTCACTAATTCACCGCTCATTAAGATCGCCCCAAGGTTTCGTTATTCCTAATCCCACCTTTAAACCCTCCGTACTGATTCCTCACATACGTTAGGAGTGATGTTGTTCAGCAACTATCTAAATATGTACCCTTTTCCAAGCAATACACACCTATTAGGCACAGTCAATTGAGATCCCTTCAATCAATTAAAATAATCACGTAGTTGAACAAGAAGAGACAATCCAACGACAACATTATATTAAACGCAACAGAAAAATTATCCTTCAAAAGATTCCATCAAAATCCTAGATAATAAATTAGCTATTCATAATAGTATGCATAACTATAATACTAGAATTCATAACCAATAATGAAAATAGGAAGAAGGAAGTGAAAAACTTGTAGAAGAATATTCCGCGTTGCTCCTAGTGTGTTCTTGCCTCATTAGGTCGAATACCCTCTCAAAAATGTCTCCCTTTTGGTTGAATATGCTCTAAAAACATCCTCCCTCTGGTATTGACATGTTTGGGGAGTATTTATAGGCTAAGGTTGAAGTCCTTGAGTCTAAATCCGGGTCGGAGTCTTTTAACCAATGACTTTTAATTACCGTGTTATAGACCTTGTGAAGCCTGGTCTGTAGCGCGATCAACCTGGATATAGATCTCGCGAAGCCTGGTCTATAGCGCGGTCGAAACCTCGCGAAGACTGGTCTATAGCGCGGTCAACCTGGCTATAGACCTCACAAAGCCTGGTCTGTAGCATAGTTTGGATATTTGATGCTTTTGTTTTGTTTTCTTGTATTTTTGTCCTCCTTTTGTGCAACTTTTATTTGATGATTCGTTCCGATGTTCCTACACATAAAACAACACAATTTAGCTCAAATGTCACACAATAACTCATTAGACCAACAAAATATAGGGCGAGTAGTGTGCTAAAAGTATAGCATTTTGGCCTCACATCAGTGGCTTTGCCTGCCAACCTTATAGTAAGAGAAGTTTGTTAATTTATATGAGTCCACCACTGTATAGAGACCTGGTCCTATATCATTTCCCTCAGTGTTAATTGCTAGAAACAGTATGTAAACGAGACAAGATTTTCAAGGGGACAAAAACCACGACCTATGCTGATAGGATTTCAACTTCACTAACTTGAAACTCAACTTTTACATGCCACTTTGTAATGACTCTATTACAAAGACTTCTATCACACTAACTTGTAATACACTTATCACAAGCTACTTTGTCACTCACTAGTTACAAAGACTTTAACCTATGACTAACTCTAGTCACAACACAAAATCAGATGGTTTATGATTTGGGTTTCCTAAAACAAGGCTTCTAAGAAAGCAAGATAGTAGTTACAGTACAGAACAAAATACAAGATTACAACTCAACTAAGGAAACATCTAGACTCGTAGTGGAACTGGTCCGTAGTGGAGTTGTCTTCTTGTTCTTGACATACTTGAGACTTCAATGCAAGTTCAACTCTTCAATGCTTGAGAGAGTATTTGGTAAATGCTCAAGTGAATATCTTGTTTTCCTTACACCATGCTATTATATGTTCAAGACATCCCAAGGATGATGTCTATTCATAGTTGGTACACACTTGCTCCAATGGGAAGTGACTGCTGCACTATTTCTGCACTGTAACGTGCACAGTTGCAGGCAGTCACTTTCTACAGCTACTTTCCAACTGTAGAGTTGACTTGTACTTCTGCCAGGGAAACATCAAGGGATCAGGTCCCTAAACTGTTTCTTGTGGATCCACAAAGTATGCTGCCCAAATTACTTTGAGTCTATTGCTGAATGATTGTACCAGGCATGCATCATGTCCTTTATCTGATTCTAAGCAAAGTTTGTTAGATCATCAAAACATAAGGCTAAGAGATTTTAAGCCCATCAATTTCCCCCTTTTTGATGATAAAAAACTTTTAAAAATTGATGACAAGAACTTGACCAGATAAAGAACCAGGGACCCCATATGTTCCCCCTGACTCTGTGCTTCCCCCTTAATCCCTACTTAAATTTTTTATTGAACTTAATCTAATATTCCCCCTTTTGGCATCATTAAAAACCATAAAAGGCAGACAACATAAAGAAGTCCAACACAACTAACTCATGCCCCATGTGTGCACACAACATGATAGAAAAGAGAAGTAAAAGGAAAATAGACATTGTCCTTAGCAAAAGAGAAGCTGATTCATTCATAGTAATAGTAATAAAAACATAGAAGTCTTTGCTATGAAAGCAAAGAATTATTTGGACTGTTGTATCAGGAGCAATAATGATTTTGACTGTTGTATCAGGAGCAGTAACAGTGGAATCCAACATGCCATCACAAAAAAAAACAAAAAGAAAGTAACAACCACAAAACATCACAAGATAAGATAATTGGACACTGAGAGGATCCTAGGAGGCACTAGAGGAGAAAGTCTTGGAGGTGGAGGCAGCAACGATTTTGAGAACCAGGTCCATGCGGGCATTTGCAAACATCTGTTCCTCGAGCAGTTTCTCCCCCAGGGTCTCCACCTGCTGCCTAAGTTCAGCATTTTTCTTGGTCAAACGGGCAACCTCTTCATGAGAAGAACTATCAGAACTAGGTGCCCTAACAACTTGACTTAACTGAGATTCCAGTATGGCATTTTGAGCCTTCAGGTTTCTGATCACATAAGTTGCAGCATTTTGAGCATTAATCAGCTCAGAAATCGTCGAGGTGCTTCCCCCAGCCTTTTTTATACAGTCACACTCTTCTAGAGTTGGTTTGGAGAAGGTCTTCTTGTGGGTTCCTACCTTTGGATTGGTCAGAGACACCTTGTAGAACTGAAACACTCGAGTGAGGAGAAATCTGTATGGGAGCCCATGATTGCCATCTTGAAAGTTCACCACCTTTTGTATGTGTTCTATCATAATGGCTGGCAGATTTATGGGTGTCAACTCATCAAGGGTCTCCATCAAGACCATGTCAGACTTGGAAGCAATATACCTTCTCTCAGCACGGGGTAAAAGAACCTTGTTGACCAATTCAAAGAGGGCTTATACACCGACATTAATGCCTTCTTATGCACCCGTTCCCCTTGCTAGATTGCTTGTTCTTTCACAACAGCCCTCCTAAAGTTAGATCCACAAGCACTCTTGACCGAGGACATCCCTTCCCACGGAACTTGGAGAGCTTTTCCCAATGCAGCAACATCAAGCACAATGTCAACTTCATTTACTAGCACGCAAATTTTGTCCCCTACAACAATGAAGAGAGTAGCATAGAAGTTGCACCTCATCTTCATAAACCTTAGGCACTTCCTCTTTGAACAAATGACCCCATTGCTGGAATTCCACCATCTCCAAAACTTGCCTCATACCTGCCATGTCCGAAATTTCTGGGTCAAACATGTGACCCCACAAGACTTTCTGTGTTCTTAATCGCTCTTGCCCAAGTCCACTGTCACTCGGTATAGTCTTCATTGAACCAGGTCCTCCCACGGTTTCCCGACTTGGTTTTCCAGACTTGTCAACAAACTTTCCCTTTTCACGCTCAACTGCCATAGTACAACTCTCAGACAAATCTCTCTCAACCACAACCTTTTTGGATTTGCCACCACTCTTCACAGATGTTGCACCTTGTTTTTCAACAGCTTCCTTGAAATCTCTAACCACAGACGTTTGGACCTTAGAAGATCTTTTTACTAAGGAACTAGGTTCCTCTTCAGCATCTTCATCAACCTCAACCATTGGGATATCATTGTCAGCCACAACCTGCCCTTGCTTCATCAACCTCTTCTTCTTCTTCTTCTTCTTCTTCTTACGACTCTTCTTGCTCTTCTGCAAGGCAAATTCGAGAGTCTCTTTCTTCTGCAATCTAGTAGAAGGTCGCTTAGATGAGGACTCAGGATTAACTGCTGGTTTTTGAATCTTAAAACGAGTACTGAGAACCATTTCATCTTCATCATCTTCGTCAAAAGGCACATCAATGGGAGGAACAAACTCCAAGGCTTTAGTGTAGAAGATGGGTTCCTGGTTCATTTCTGCTGGAGGAGAATCAAGTTATCCAACAGGTTTTTTTGTGACAGACTCATGAACCGGAGACTCAAACAAAACCATAGTCCCCTCATCCCCTAAAAATGGAGTTTCCTTCCCCATGAGATTTAGGAAGAGAAGAGGCTCCTTCATTCGTAAGACTCTCGGAGGCAATGAGCATGATATTTTGAGCCGCTTCCTTTTCTGGTGACTCCATGGGAGTCACAAAATCGAGAATGAAGGAGTTCAAATATTGATCAGGGTCTTCCTTGATGCCTGAGGCATATCACCTTCCAAGGGCACTTCGGTTAGATCAGAATGAGAAAGATAAGTAGTGTTTGAAGGTGGAGTAATGGCGACATGAGGTGACGAGGAAATTGGTGTGGGTGCAACGACATCAGGGTTAGTGGAGGGATGACTTGCAGGTGGTATGAGAGTGGGGTGGATAACAGGAGATGGATAGGTTTGTTCGTTGGCCATTGTTGGATGAGTGACAATGGGTTCTAATGGGAAAGAATAATTCAGAAGGAGTGATAGGGCTTTAAGGAAGAAGGGATAATAAAGAGGGGGGGAGAGGAATGGGTTCAGACGAAATTCAAAATGGCGGTAGGTTTTGGGGAAGAAAAAACGTGCATAGGAAGTTAAGGGATTTGAGAGATAGGACGTGACATACAAACTCTGAAAAGTCGGATGATGTGGAGGTTACATTAATTTTGTTGTCTTTTGAGAAAAACATGAGAGAAACACATTACCACTAACTTGTGGTACAGGAACCAGGTTCCTGACCTATATTTTGTAAAAGTGTATGCAACTCTTTTTTGCAGTTCCAATGCTATACCTTTAGCTTCTATAATCATCATGCGTGTCTACCTGCAACGGTATTGATGTGAGTTAGGCTAGGTCAGAAAACACTTTAGCTGAATTTTACCTGAGTATGACTTTCATAGCCATGTGAGAAGAACTGGGTTCTCAGTTAGGTTTCATTAAACCCAGTACCATCCTAATTCTCTCAAAGTGTTCCCTGCTCAAAACTTTGATGAAGATATCTGCAAGTCGATCTTCAGTGCAGCAAAATCTCATGCAAAAGAGCCCCTTTTCAACATTATCTCTGAGAGAATGGTGTCTGACATCAATATGTGTTTGGTTCTCTTGTGCTGGACCGGGTTGTTTACCATGTTTAGAGCACTAGTGTTATCACATAGTAGTGGTACACAATCAATGTATACTCCAAAATCTTCCAGTTGTTGCTTGATCCACAACAGTTGAGCACAACAAGATGCAACTGCGACATATTCTGCTTCAGCTGTTGAGAGGGCAAAAGATTTTTGTTTCCTTGTACCCCATGAGATTAGGCATGATCCAAGGAAATGAGCCATTCCAGAAGTGCTTTTCCTGTCCACCAGATAACCTGCATAATCAGCATCAACATAACTAACAAGGTTGACATTGTCACCTGAAGGCTAGTACAAAACCAGGTCCTGTGTGCGCTTAAGATATCTCAGAATTCACTTGGCCGCCTTCAGATGAGATTCCTTGGGATTTGATTGAAACCTTGCACAAAGTCCCACACTGAATACAATGTCTGGACTACTTGCAGTGAGGTAGAGTAGAGATCCAATGATGCCCCGATACATTGTTTGATTCACAGATGATCCAGAATCATCCATGTCTAACTTGGTAGCAACAACAATGGGGGTGTCAATCACTTTTGATGCTTCCATATCAAACCTTTTCAGCCGTTCTTTGATGTATTTCTGCTGACTGATATAGATCTCCTTTGTGGACTGCTTCACTTGAAGACCCAGGAAGAAGTTCAGTTCCCCCATCATACTTCTTTCAAACTCACTTCCCATGAGTTTGGAAAACTCTTCGTATAGTGAGTCTGCTGTAGCCCCAAATATGATGTCATCTACATAAACCTGAACAATGAGCAGGTTCCTTCCTCGTTTCTTCGAAAACAACGTATTTTCAATATTTCCTCGAGTGAACCCATTTTCCAAGAGAAACTTGGATAACCTCTCATACCAGGATCTAGGGTCCTGCTTCAATCCGTATAGAGCCTTGTCCAATTTGAATACATGTTCAGGATGCACATGGCATTCAAAGCCTGGAGGCTGCTTAACATAGACCTCTTCCTTAAGAAGACCATTCAAAAAGGCACTCTTCACATCCATTTGGAACAAGGTGAATTCCATATGTTATGCAAAGGCTATGAGGATACTGATGGATCCCATGCGAGCAACTAGGGAAAACGTCTCAACATAGTTGATCCCTTCCTCCTGATTGTAACCTTGGACAACAAGCCTTGCTTTGTTCCTTGTAGTATTTATATTTTCATCCAGCTTGTTCCTGAACACCCACTTGGTTCCGATGATGGTTATGTCAGAGGGTCTAGGTACCGGGTGCCATACCTTATTTCTCTCAAACTGATGCAGCTCCTCTTGCATAGCTGTAATCCAGTCTGCATCCTTTAGGGCTTCCTTGATAATTTTGGGTTCTATTTGAGATAAAAAGGTTGAGAAGACTAGGGAATTTCTGATTTTTGGTCGTGTTTGAATTCCAAAATCAAGAGGGGGGGGGGTGATTATGTTATCAAGTGAATGAGAGATTTTGTGTTTCCAGTTTAGGACTTAGATCTAATTGGTAGAGGAACTGGGTAAATCAGATGGGTTTCCTTGCATTCCTCGTTCAGCTACCTGTGGAGTGCCTTGCACTGCATCTCCAACCCTTTCTTCAGCTTCAATGGTAGTAATTGGGGTACCGGGTTCCTCTGGTAAAGTGGACGAGGATGTTGCATTGTCTTCACTTTCTTCCTTCGTCTGACTAATCATGTCAGCTTTTCCATTTGAGATATCAGATATTTCTCCAGGAACCAAAAGTGGTTCATTGTCTTGATCATCACTGTCTCCTTCCTTGTTCGAAGAAGGTGTCTCATTGAATATCACATGAACACTTTTTTCCACACATTTTGTCCGTTTGTTATAGACTTTGTACGCTTTTCTTTGATAAGAATATCCCAGAAAAATTCCTTTATCACTTTTTGCATCAAACTTCCCAAGCTGGTCCTTCCCATTGTTGAGAACATAACATTTGCATCCAAAGGTTCTCAGATCAGTTATCTTGGGCTCTTTTCCATTGAGTAGCTCATAAGGGGTTTTGTTCAAGAGGGACCTGATCATGCACCTGTTCACCAAATAGCACGCAGTGTTTATTGCCTCTACCCAGAAATTTTTGGCAATTCCACTGTCAATAAGCATTGTCCGTGCCATGTCTTCTAGAGTTCCGTTCTTCCTTTCAACAACACCATTTTGCCGAGGAGTCCTTGGGGCTGAGAAGTTATGAGTGATCCCATTTTCATTGCAAAATTCATCAAATTTGGCATTGTCGAATTCTGTTCCATGATCAGATTTGATGCAAGCTACCTTTAATTCCATTTTCATTTGGATTTTCTTAACCATGGCCAGAAATACCTCAAAGGTCTCATCTTTTGTTCTGAGAAACAGTGTCCAAGTGAATCTTGAATAGTCGTCTACAATCACAAAAATATACTTCTTTCCACCTCTGCTTGGTATTCTCATAGGACCACATAGATCCATGTGATTTTGATGTGGTAACATCCTTGTTTGGCTTAAAGGATGATTTCACATGTTTTCCTCTAGCACATGCATCACATACTTTGTGCTCCTTGAATTAAGAATTTGGCAGACCACGAACCAGGTCCTTCTATATCAATTTATTCTGAAGTGAGAAGCTTGCATGCCCCAATCTTCTATGCCACAGTTCTGCATCATCATCAACTGCCTTCAAGCAACTCATATCACCAGCTTTCAGAGATTCAAAGTCAGAAACATAGATGTTCTTGTACCTTTTGGCTACTAAAACCACTTCCCTAGTTACCGCACTAGTAACTGTGCACACTTTAGACAAGAACTCTACTTTGTTCCCTTTATCACAGATTTGGGAGACACTCAAGAGACTGTAATTCAGCCCATCTACATAGTACACGTTCTCAATTGAGTGCAATACAGACTTTCCAACCCTTCCAACACCGAGGATGTATCCCCTTTTTCCATTGACAAAGGATACATCCCCTCAGTGCAGGGCTTTCAGTGAGAGAAAATCCATAGTGTTCCCAGTCATGTGCTTTGAGCATCCACTCTCCATGATTTATTGTAGTCCGCTTCCTCTCACTGTTCCCTGCGCATATAAATTATGGGTTAGATTTAGGGACCCAAACTTGGGTCCCTTGTAATGAGGAAAAGGGTGGATAAGAGCTTTTCTAGTCCATGCAGTCAAGATACGATTTTTGCGAGTGACACCTCAAACACTTTATTTTTCTGAACAGATTGAACCATGGTTTGACAATTTTCTATGAAGTGCCCATTGTTCCCACAGTGGGTACAAAGCTAGTTATCAGGAACAGTGACATGCTTGTTGTGAGGGTTGTAAGGAATTTTCTCTTCTTGGAACCCGATTCCCTGCATGTTTCCACTATTATTGAAGTACATGACAATGACAACATCTGAGGACCAGGTCCATTTAAGAGATTTCTCAAGATCAATCCAATTTCTCTCGAGTTCACCTCGCAAACTAATTTTCACGTCATTCAATTCCTTATCTAGTTTGATGTGTGTCTCACTAGATACTTCCTTCCCTTTCTCGATACTTTCAAGCCTATGTTCTGATTTGAGTTCCTCAATTGTTTCCTCCAGATCTGTGATTACCACCAAAAAGTCATCCCTTTCTTGCTCAGTAGCAGCAATTTTCTCTGGTAGAGTGTTCTTTTATTTGCTAAATTTCTCTATGGTCTCCTTCAGGTCAACGACCACTACCATCAAGTCATATCTCTCATTTTCTACACTATTTATTTTTCCAATCAGGACTTCCTTTTCTTTTTCAAAATTATCTATGGTATCTTTTAAATCAACCACACAGACCACTAGATCATCTCTAGATTTCTCAGCCTCTCCTAACTCTATAGTCAAGGAATCGTTATCATCAACTAAACTATAGTATGCATCAATTAGAACATTTGCTAATGACATTAATTTCTTAGAAGAGTAGGACTTCTGATTTCTCTGAACATCCCTGAAATTTACCTCATCATTGTCATCTTCTTCATCATTATCAGACTGGGCCATTAGTGCAAACAATGAATCATACTCCTTTGCTTCGTTTTCCACTGCCATCATCGAGTTTTTTCTTGCATCTGGTTCCTCTTATGATTCACTTGAGGAGTATCCCCATGCAGCAAGAGCTTTCTTCACAACATTGTTAGCTTCATTTTCTTGACTGAATCGTTTGTCAGGAACCGAGTTCCTTTTTGCAGTTTTGTCAGAATTGTGTTTGTAGTGCGCCTGCTTCAGAAGTGGACAGTCTTTGATGATGTGCCCTGGATTTCCACACTAGTGACATAGATCATAGTTCCTTGGTTTACTTGAACTGCATATCCTCGGTATGCCACCATTTCTTCGAACCATCTTTTGAAATCTTTTAGTGAGATATGCCATGTCACTATCTTCTTCACTTGAGTCGTTGTTTTCATCCTTGAGCATCAGGTTCTTCTCCTTCTTTGGTTCTCTTCTTTCACTGTCTTTCTTTCTCTTCATCTCACACGTCTTCAGATTTCCAATCAGCTCATCCATGGTTATAATTTGTAGATCTTTGGCTTCAGTGATGGCGTTCACCTTGCTCTCCCAAGAGTCAGGTAAAACACTAAGAACCTTCCGTACCAACTTGTTTCTAGGAATTATTTCTCCCAGTGAGTGAAGCTCATTTATGATAGATGTGAATCTAGTGTGCATGTCTTGTATAGACTCATCATCCTTCATCCTAAATAGCTCATACTCAGTGGTGAGCATGTCAATCTAGGACTGTTTAACCTGAGTAGTTCCTTCATGTGCTGTTTGCAATGCTTCTCATATCTCCTTGGCAGATTGACAATCTGAGATCCTGTTGTACTCATCAGGTCCTATACCACATACCAAGATCTTCTTGGCACAAAATTTCTTCTCTACAGCTTTTCTGTCAATGTCGTTGTATTTTTTTCTGGTTTTGGGCACCATCACACCAGGTTCTTCTCCAACCTTCTTCATGGGAACATGTGGACCATCAAAAATGACGTCCACAACTCGGAGTCTTATGCTATTATAAAATCATGCATACGAGTCTTCTACCTTCTGTAATACTGCCGATTGAATCTAGGAGGTCTGTAGGTTGATTGTCCTTCTTCAAAGTTAGGTGGATCAGCCATTTGAGATCCTTTCTAGGTGTTAACCTTTTAGTAAGAACCCGTTGTGATACAAATTGTTAGTTTATATGAGTCCGCCACTGTATAGAGACCTGGTCCTATATCAATTCCCTTATTGTTAATTGTTAGAAACAGTATGTATACGAGATCGAATTTTTACGTAGAAAAATCCCAACTCAAGGGGACAAAAACCACGACTTACGATGGTAGGATTTCAACTTTACTAACTTGTAACTTAAATTTTACAAGCCACTTTATAATGACTCTATTACAAAGACTTCTATCACACTAACTTGTAATACACTTATCACAAGCCACTTTGTCACTCACTAGTTACAAAGACTTTAACCTATGACTAACTCTAGTCACAACACAACCTCAGATGGTTCATGATTTGGATTTCCTAAAACAAGGCTTCTAAGAAAGCAAGATAGGAGTTACAGTAGAGAACACAATACAAGATTACAACTCAACTTTGGACACATCTAGACTCGTAGTGGAACTGGTTCGTAGTGAAGTTGTCTTCTTGTTCTTGACACACTTGAGACTTCAATGCAAGTTCAACTCTTCAATGCTTGAGAGAGTATTTAGTAAATGCTCAAACGAATATCTTGTTTGCCTTACACCATGCTATTATATGTTCAAGACATCCCAAGGATGATGTCTATTCATAGTTGGTACACACTTGCTCCAATGGGAAGTGACTACTGCACTGTTTCTGCACTATAACGTGCACAGTTGTAGGCAGTCACTTTCTGCAACTGCTTTCCAGTTGTAGAGTTGACTTGTACTTCTACCAGGGAAACATCAAGGGATTAGGTCCCTAAATTGTTTCTTGTGGATCCACAAAGTATACTGCCGAGATTACTTTAAGTCTATTGCTGAATGATTGTACCAGGCATGCATGAGGATTTTTATCTAGTTCTAAACAAAGTTTGTTAGATTATCAAAATATAAGACTAAGAGATCTTAAGCCCATCAGAGTTACATGTCAAGCAAAGAAATTCGACTTAATTTATTGTGAAAAGGTGTTAATTTAAGCAGTAATTTTTCATTTGGCCAGACTCAATAAAATAAAAATGAAATTTGCTGTTCTATATTACTTGTTGGTATTAAAATAAAAGAAAGCCTACAAAATATTCACAGATTGTAAGCAATACGACATCCATGTTGTCGTAGAAAGTAAGAAAAGTAAGTGCACAAATACCACATTCTAAAGACCAATAAGCTTCAAATTATGAACTGATGTTTTGAAAACTAATATTGTAAACACTTCTAAGTTGGTGAGCAATTAAATTACTACCACAAAAAACTGTGGCTGTCTTAAATTACAACAAAAACCAGCTTGATGATAAATGAAGTAGCAATTGGAGAAAATTAAAAAATCGGTGGTTACACTTTGATCAAATATCATGAATATGTACATGTATTAACCACTCAAGCATAAATTGGAGTTGGGACCACCACTATCTACCTACTATTATGCCTAGTCAAAGATGGATCTATCATGTAATACGTAAGTTCACGTGAATCTAATAATTTTTGTCGAGTTTCAATATATATCAAGTAATCCATTAAATATATATAAATATTTGACTGCTTTTATAATATAAATTGGACTTAATTTTTTTTCTTTATAACAACTCAATACTAGCTTGTGAAAAGTATTCGCTTTATAAATCTCCTGGTGGAGCAAAATACACGGAACGCTCTCTTCCTTAAACCACAAGCTTCTAACTTGTTAAGTGTATCATATTCACTATTTGCGGAGATTGCAGTTTCATATCAAGATAGTAATTAAAATCAGAAAATATAGACAAAAGAAAGTTAAGTAGTTCTTTACAAAGTTGACCTATATCTATATCTACTCGGATTGTTACACAAGTTTTTAACTAAGTTAAAAAAGTCAATATAAAGAAGGGGAGATAAACTGAGATGCTTTGTCTCAATAACAATATTCTTTCCCTACTCTTAATAGGAAACAATCCTAAGATCAAGGAGGGATTTTTTCTTATTATATTTTTCCATTCTAAAGATCATATACTTTAGTACGTATTTGTTTTACTAAGTAAAAGGCTCAACAATTAATATAATTGCTATTTAAATTACTACTTGCATTATGATAAATACAGAGATGACGAAGTAGATGAACTCCCAGACTCGCTTTGCCATTAGCCGTACCTTTAACATTTAAGAATTTGAGTCTCTCTTTCCCAATAAAAGTCTGTTTAGATGCATAGTCCTCTTCTTTCAACTAGATTACTATACTTGAGATTTTTAACCCAATATATCAACATCAAAACTATCTAAAATGACAGAATGTTGGTTTTTAAAATACATTTAATCCAAATCCATAGATTAATAACTAAGAACTGCAATAAAAATATATCTAAAAAAGAAAAAAGACAAAATATTATCGATATTGCACAATATATTATATATAAAAGGATAAAGACAAAATAGAAGCACCAAAAGAATGCAAGAAACATGGAGTTCAGGGAAAATAAATGTCTAGAATGAAGCACATCTAGCCAGAGTCATTCATGCACCAAAAGTTGAAGATACATGTCACGACCAAAACTCTAACATGCCGTGATGGCGCCAATCGATGATACTAGGCAAATCAATTTTCAAAATACTTCAATTATTTCATAAAAGATAATCCGAAAAACTTTTATATGACAAAATTTTCATAAAAATAGGAGTTTAACTCAAAATACAATGCGAAAAAAGTAGTCCCAGACATCGGAGTGTCACCAAGTCATGAGCATCTAAACAACCAGTCTAAGAAACAGTGTCTACAAGAGTCTGTGTCTAAATGCCAATACATATAAGAAAGATAACAAGGAAGGAGAGACAAGGATTGCGAACGTCGGCAGATACCTCGTGAATCTCCGATACTCGACCACGCACGAGATCAACGTCCTCCGTGACCGTACACCTGGATCTGCACATGAAGTGCATGGTGTAGCATGAGTACAACCAACTCAGTAAGTAACAATAATAGATAAGGAACTGAGAAATAGTGACAAACTATACAATTACAGTTTATTTCGGTAATTTCAGCAATGAAAGTATACATGATTCAATATAAGTCAAGTCAGTTGCACGTTTACTAAGTTCAGGTGAACTAGCTACAATATTTTCCAGAAGCTCAGAACAATGACATGATTTAGCTAAGTGCAGCAACAAAGGAAAACAAATGCAACATCTTAGGGTAACAATCACTCAAGCTCTCAATAGTTCAAACACTCGGCTCTCAGCCCTCAATACACACTCAATAGGTACCCTGTGCATACTGGGGGTGTACAGACTCCGCAGAGGCTCCTTTAGCCCAAGCGCTATATCGCTCCGGCCTGTAGCCCGATCCAATCATATAAGTAGCAATAAGGCTCGTTGCAGCGTGCAACCCGATCCACAATCCATAAATAGCCATAAGGCTCGTCGGGCGTGCTACCTGATCCATATACATTCATCCCTCAGGCTCGTTGCGGCGTGTAACTGGTCCATATACACTCACATAGCTCACAGCTCGGCACTCAGGCCCTATCTCACTCACTAACCTCTCCAGCCTCTCAAAAATCATACAAATCAGCCAAACGGAGATAATAACAGGTATCAACAAGAAAATAAGAGGAAATGGAGATATGACACACAAGTAAAACTGTGTCTGAGTACAAGACAACAAATAACAGCCAATTTAACAAGTACACCACCGCTGCTGGTCCCAACAGTGATATCATATGGCCTAAATATAGTTTCTAACATGAATGACAATCCAATTTCTAGAAGACATAGGGAACATGTAATCAGCAATAGGCTATTCGACTTTACAGTCTCACGGGACGGATCAAGTCACAATCCCCCACGGTGCACGCTCACACGCCCGTCACCTAGCATATGCGTCACCTCCAAAATAATCACATCACTTACCTCAAACCGCGTAAAATCCTACTCCGAAATGCCCTTGCCCATCGAATCAGTCTCCAAATGCCCCGAATCTAGCCACATGCAATACAATATAATAAATATAGGCTAAAGGAATCAATTTCATAAGAAAAACACGAAATTATAAGCCAAAATCCGAAATAGGCTCAACCCGGCCCTCGGGCCCACGTCTCGAAATCCGACAAAAGTCACAAAACTCGAAAGCCTATTCACTCACAAGTTTAACCATACCAAATTTATAAAAATCAGAAACCATTTGGTCATCCAAATCTCCAGAATTCACTCTCCAATTTTCTAGCCCTAAACCCCTAAATTTCACCTCAAAAACTCACTAATTAGGTGCAAAATAAGTGGAGAAACATCATTATCGAAGATAAATAGACACAAGAAGCTTACCTCAGTGATCAGTTAAAAATCCTCCTCAAAATCCGAGTTCAAAATAGTGAAAATGGTGAAAAATCTTGAAGTCCCGTATTTATATGTTCTGCCCAGGCCTTTCGCACCTGCGGCCTTATTTCCGCACCTGCGGAACTGCTCCTGCAAAAAATATCCGCACATGCAGAACCCACTAAAAACACTGGGCTTGCACCTGCGCTCCAGGTCCCGCATTTGCGGAGTCGCTTTTGCGGCCCTTCGTCCGCTTTTGCGGAAATGACCAAATTTTCCCTTTTCGCATATGCGTGCCATCATAGCATATGCGGGCTCGCAGATGCACATCCATTCTCGCACCTGCACCCCTGGCCTTGCTTGCATCTGCGGCCTCCTCTTCTATTCTGCGGGTCCGCACCTGTGGTCTCCCCACCACATGTGTGGAACACCAGAACACCAGAAAACTCAACAACCTTCCAACTCCAAAACTTGGTCCGTTAACCACTCGAAATCAACCCGAGGCCCCCGAGACCTCAACTAAATACAACAAGTCTTATACCCCAATACGAACTTAGTCGAACCCTCGATTCACCCCAAACAATATAAAAATACGGATTACATCCAGATTCAAGCCTTATGAACTTCTAAACTTCCAAATTCCACAAACGACAAACCTATCAAACCACGTCTGATTGACCTCAAATTTTGCACACAAGTCATAAGTAACACCACAAACCTACTCTAATTTCCTGAAATCCAGTCCAACCCCGATATCAAAATATTCACTGTTGGTCAAATTTGCCAAATTCCAACTTTCGCCAATTCAAGCCTAATTCTACTACAAACCTCCAAATCACATTCCGGATGCGCTCCTAGGTCCAAAATCACCTAACAGAGCTAACGGAACCATCGAACGTCAAATCCGAGGCCGTTTAAACATAAGTCGTCATCCGGTCGACTTTTCCAACTTAAACTTCCAATTAAGAGACTAAGTGTCTCAATTCACTCTGACATCCCTCCGGACCCAAACCAACCAACCCGGTAAGTCATATAACAGCTGTAGAACACAATAGAAGTAGAAAATGAAAAAATAAGGCTACAACTCTCGAGACGACCGGTCGGATTGTCACAACACACTATGGTGACGTCGCTGAAACCTTAGCAATAGACTGAGAAAATATTTAAGCAAATTTCTCAAATGCAAATAAATAATTGAACAAAAATTTGAAATTGTAGCTTCACTATTGATCTGCTTTCCTTCATTCACTTTTAGTTTGCTAAAATGCTTTTTATATATTTACCTTGTAAATTGAAGAATACACAATGAGAAGCACTTATTGGACCGTGAAGCTGTGAAATTAGAAAAGTGTTTTCCCTTATGTCATTATATCTACCACTTATTATGAATAGAGCTTAAATTTGTTTATTTAGAATCATAAAAAAAGGATGTACAAAAACCAATTAAGAAGTGAAGACAATCAACACATTCATAGAAAAATTGTGACATAATCTATTAACTTATTACAATTCCACAGAATAGTTCATCCTTTTTGGTAAAATGAAAGGCAACAGAAAAAGAGAGAGAAAAGGTTAACATGACAAGAAAGTTAGGGTGAACATACTCTGTTTACATTATAACAAAATAACATATTTCCCTTACAATTATTCCAAACAACCTTGTCACTTTATTAATTTCAGCAATGAGCTTCTTCAAGAAAACTTTCAATAGACCATGCTTGCACCATTGATGAGAGCATCTAAAATTAATAGAAATAATCCAAACGTACTAAAAAAGGTCAATACCCACGAATCCAATTGACAATAGTAATACCATTTCTTTATTAGTAAAAGATAATACCATCATTTTTCTCACAATACCAATATAAGCTACTGAATCTTCTTGTTACTTGCCCATTAAAATAGTCCATCTGTTAGAAAAAATAAGATGCTATATCAATGGTATGGATAACTTTTCAATTACCAAAGCAATGGCAACCACATCAATAACTTATTCATTACTAAAGTACAAGAACAATGCAACTGTGAATCACATTTTCTACATTAAAATATTAATACCAGCAAAGAAAATTGGAAATTGGACAGTGAAAGAAAAAAATGGAGTACTAATAAAGAACTTTATATTTATTTACCAAAAAAAAAAAAAAACACTTTATCAGTCAGCCAATATCGTTATTTATGATAAGAACATGATACATAAGTTCAACACATATTTACTTTGAATCAATGGACCATTCTTTTAAACAGGGGCATATGCAGAATTTTTTGTAAGCATTATTGATATTTGACGCATGATTTTTTTAAGCGATGTCGATATTTAAATAACTAGATGGACGATTTAATATAATAATATCATATATCAAGAAAATACAGTTCAAATTATATTTATAAAGTACATTACTATAACTCTCCTTGGTGAGTGTTTATTTACTCTTCTGGAATGGACTTAGAGTATCCCAATTGAAAATAGTACTTAATACTTCTTTTTGTATTTAAGAACCAAATATAATCACTAAAAGACTCTTCATTTGTTTTTAAGTTTGCCAATATGTCTTGGTCATTAGACTAGCAAGATAAAATAGTTGCAAGCAACACACGAAATACCTGTAAATTGTAAATTGAGAGAATGAGTGATTTTTTCTGCAGGGATCTTAAGTTTGATGAAATAATTATTCCAAAGACATTGAAATCAATAATTTAGAGGAATTTTCAGAAACTACTATTGTTTAGTGGCTATTAACTTCCTGTAACTATCATAAATATAATTACTTCCTATAGCTACTATTCAGTTGTTACGGTAGTGTATTTGCTGCTGTATTTATGAATACAACAGCAAAAAATACCTAAATATTAGGGTAGTCTAGCTGTACGCGCATGTATTCACATGCATTCGCGCAATGTATTCATGAGTACAATAGCAAAAAGCGCCTAAAATTAGGGCAGTCCAGCTGTACGTGCATGTATTCACATGTCGCACCTAAAACCAAGGCAGTCCAGCTGTATGCGCATGTATTCACATATATTCACGGCATGTACTCATGAATACAGTAACAATAATCAATTTAAAAATAGGTATGTTCAGTTGTTTAAGAGAGAAGAAAACATAAATAACATATTTCATGCCTCAATGGTAGTATATACTATAAATACTTATTATTCTATAAAATATAAAGGGTAACTATAAAAAATAATAATTTAAAATAATGTTGATTTATACTTGTAGAGAAAGNTCTTCTCTTCTCTTCTTCTGCGTGTCTGTATCTTGTTCTTCATCTAAACTTGAGCATTAACTCAAGAATAACTTCATGGTATCAGAGCTGGGTTAAACCAAGATTTAATTCATTGATTTGTCATCTTGGTTCTTTAAGAACAAAATCAGAAGTCGAGTCAGAAAAAAAAATTAAAAGATTCAATTCTTGAAATTCTGAAGTGAAAACATGGCTGAAAATGGAAATCAAGCAGCTCCCACAGTGATTCCAACTACAACAACGACTCA
>MDKI01028412.1:0-26694 GCA_005239505.1 Nicotiana paniculata | reverse complement strand
TAACCATGCAGAAACAGATGAAGGAGCAGAACGATCGCATCGAACAAATTCCTGGTGTACCACCTGTCATCAAAGGCATCGATGTTGATAGATATTCTCAACAACCGTGGAAGCCTAGTGCGGCACCTTTGCCTATACCTAAGAAGTTTAAAATTCCTGACGTTCCCAAATATGACAGAAAAACTGACCCACGCCACCATGTGACTGCTTTTACAACTGGGGTAAAAGGCAACGACTTAACGAAACAAGAGATTGAATCAGTCCTTGTCAAAAAATTTGGGGAAACACTTACCAAAGGGGCTCTAACCTGGTATTCTCTTCTCCCTGAAAATTCTATTGACTCTTTTGCTGAGCTTGCAGATTCATTTATAAAAGCACACTCTGGTGCACAAAAAGTTGAGAAGAGAATGGAAGACATATTCAAAATAAAACAAGGAGACACGGAACTACTCCGTGACTTTGTAGATAGGTTTCAACGAGAAAGAATGCAGTTACCTGGGTTCCTGATAATTGGGCAGCCATGGCATTTGCAAGCAATTTGAACGATAAAAGCTCAGAAGCCACCAGGCGACTTAAGGAGAATCTAAGAGAATTCCCCGCCACAACATGGAACGATGTATATAACAGGTATAGTGCTAAACTCAGAATAGAAGAAGATATCATTGCTCGCTCGAGAGATGAAGATCATTACAGATCCAGATGACCTGAATCAGATAGAAGATTAGGTAAAAACAGGTACGATCCTTACTTAGGACCCTCGGGACGCGATATTTGCCCCAGGTTCGAAAACACTAGGTCGGACTATAGACTACAAGGAAGAGATGTAATATCATCCTCATCTAGATCTAGAAAAGATGGAGATGAACGACCTAGAGGTAGTACTCAAATTGGGAATCATACCTTTAATGTAAGTACTACTAAACTTGTCTCAATATTGGAGAACATGGGAGACAAGGTCAAATGGCCCAAAGAGATGCGGTCAAATCCATGTAGAAGAAACCTAGATCACTGGTGTGAATTTCACAACGATCATGGGCATAAAACTGCGGATTGCATATTTCTACAAGGAGAAGTAGAAAATTTGTTAAAACAAGGCTATTTACCAGAATTGTTTAGTGATAAAGGTAAACAGGCATACATGAGGAACAGGCAGGAGCTCCCAAAGCCTCCATCTCCAAAATGAACCGTTAACGTAATACACGACGGTGAAGAAGTAAACGGAGTGATTTGCAAAACAACCACAAAGTTCATAATTACACACGAGAAACGTACTAGTGGAGAGGACGATATAACCTTCGATGATGCAGATAGCAGCGGATTAATGCTTCCGCACAATGATGCTCTGGTAATATCTCTACTTATTCATGACACTAACGTGAAAAGAGTGTTGATTGATCCAGGCAGTTCAGTCAATATCATTTTGCTAAGAGTCGTGGAAGAAATGCTACTAGGGAATCATGTAATCCTAAAATCACGAGCCATATCCGGGTTTGATAGCTCTACGGTTATAACAAAAGGAGAAATTGAGCTTAACAACTATGCTGAGGGGGTGATCAAAAGAGATAGGTTCCAAGTAATCGATACTCATATGGATTATAACGTGATCATTGGAAGGTCATGGATCCATCATGAAAGCGATACCCTCCACGTTGCATCAGGTAATTAAATTTCCCTCTGAAATGGGGGATTCAACGAATCAAAGGAGATCAGCATACTGCAAAAAATATAAATTATGTGGTACACTCCAACAAGAAAATAGAAATAGAAGAATTACGAGATAAGGAAATCTCCCAAACAGGTAGCACCGCCCAAACAGACATGGAAAAAATTACTGCCCAAATAGGTATGGAAGATGTTGTTGCAGAAACAAGTACGAAAGAAAATACTTACGAGCAGAAGAGTAAAGTTACCACGGAAGGTGTACTATACTACACAGATGCGGATTCCAGACCGGACATCATTCATGAACTGGAGGAAGATGAGCACATCAAAACAACTACGGAGGAGTTCGAAGCTGTTCTGTTATCTGAACAAAAACCTGAGCAAAAATTTTTATATAGGCACGAGGCTAAGACCCACTCGAAGAGGTAAGTTAATTGATTATTTAAAGGCTAACGCAGAGTGTTTTGCGTGGTCCACTCAGATATGACAGGGATCCCACCAGAAGTGATGAATCATAAACTAAATGAAGATCTATCCTTCGTACCTGTTAAGCAGAAGAAAAAAAAGCAAGGACCATTCAAGAACCAAGTTATCGATGAAGAGGTACAGAAACTCTTGAAGATTGGTTCGATACGAGAGGTAACTTACCCTAACTGGTTGGCAAACACCGTGGTAGTACCTAAAAGAATGACAAGTGGAGAGTATGCGTAGATTATACTGATTTAAACAAAGCGTGCCCCAAGGATTCATTCCCATTGCCTCATATAGATCAAATGATTGATGCTACCGCAGGTCATGAACTATTAAGCTTTCTAGATGCATATTCTGGTTATAATCAGATTAAAACGGATCCTTTAGACGAGGAAAAAACCTCATTTATCACGAAGAGGGGAACTTATTGTTATAAAGTCATGCCTTTTGGCCTAAAAAATGCTGGAGCCACCTATCAAAAGCTAGTGACCAAGATATTCCAAAAACATCTGGGAAAAACGATGGAGGTGTGCATCGATGACATGTTGGTAAAATCAACACAAGCACAAGACCATTTCCAGCACCTATCTACTCCTTTTGATATTTTATGTAGGCATAATATGAAGTTGAATCCAGAGAAATGCGCTTTTGGAGTGCAATCAGGAAAATTTTTGGGTTTCCTTGTATCAAACAGAGGAATAGAGGTAAATCCCGCTCAAATTAAAGCCATAGAGGAAATACCTGATGTTTTAACAAATAAAAAGGAGGTTCAAATATTGACAGGAAGAATAGCAGCTTTGGGGAGGTTTATTTCTAGATCTTCCATAAAAAGTTTTAAATTCTTCTCAGTTCTCAAAAAACAGAATCAGTTCGAATGGACTGAAGAATTTCAGCAAGCCCTCAAGAACCTGAAGATTTATCTATCGAAACCACCACTGCTTTCAAAGCCAAAAGAAGGGGAAAGATTGTACATCTACCTGGCTGTCTCAGAAATTGTTGTAAGTGCAGTATTGGTAAGAGAAGAAAAAGGTAAACAATCACCTATCTATTATGTAAGTAAAACTTTGCTAGATGCTGAGACTAGATATCCACATCTGGAAAAGTTAGCTTTAGCTTTAATAATGGCATCTAGAAAATTACGACCCTATTTTCAATGCCACCCAATCACTGTTGTGACTTCACATCCTTTAAGAAATATTCTTTATAAACAAGAATTATCAGGAAGATTAGCCAAGTGGGCCATATAACTAAGTGAGCATGAGATAATTTATCAGCCTAGGACTAGAATTAAGTCTCAAATACTAGCTGATTTTGTTGATGACTTTAGTAATGGCATTGTATCTGAAGTAGAAAAGAGTTACAACTCTTTAACGGTGTTAATAAAGGCCTGTGGACCTTGTTCAATAATGGTTCTTCAAATGTAAAAGGCGCTGGCTTAGGCATAGTCTTAATATCACCCACGGGTGAAAAGACACGACAAGCTATAAAGTGTTATCCTATCACTAACAATGAAGTAGAGTACGAAGCTGTTATTACAGGGCTTGAACTTGCACGAGAGCTCTCAATCGAGCAAATTGTGATCAACAGCGACTCCCAACTAGTAGTAAATCAAATACAGGAGACTTATATCGCTCGAGAAACTAGAATGCAACAGTATCTTGAAAAAGCACGAGAGCTCGGGAGACAATTCAAAACATGCAAGGTAGTGCAAATACCTGGAGAGGAAAATGCGGAGGCAGATGCATTAGCTAACCTTGCAGCAGTCACGGAACTGGAGAAACGAATAGACCAGCATTAGCTAACCTTGCAGCAGTCACAATACAATTGTCGTTCAACTATTTCATTCAACAATAGACCAGGATAGGAATGAGGTAACTTTCAACAACCTAACCTGGGACTGGAGAAACGAAATTCTTAATTTTTTGCAGAATGGCGCCGTACCTGAAGACAGGAACGCGGCTCAAGCACTACACCGCAAAGCTGCACGGTACTGCCTTATTCGCAACTTACTTTATCGCGAGATGTTTGGAGGACCCCTAGCTAAATTCCTTGGGCCTAACCAAACGGAATTTGTGATGAAAGAAGTCCACGAAGGACACTGTGGAAATCACTCAGGGGCAAGATCCTTAGTGAAAACACTAATCAGAGCCGGATACTATTGGCCTAAGATGGAAGAAGAAGCCGAGAATTTCGTATCCAAATGTGACAGATGCCAAAGGTTTGCCAATAACATGCATCGACCAGCGGAATTATTACATCCAATAATATCCCCATGGCATTTCATGAAATGGGGGATGGATATAGTAGGACCTTTACCCACAGCTAAAGGACAGGTATGATTTTTAGTCGTACTAACCGACTATTTTACAAAATGGGTAGAGGCAGAGGCGCTCAAAAAAGTGCGAGAAAAGTGAGTTAAAAGCTTCTTATAGAGAAACATAATATGTCGCTTTGGAATACCAAAGGAAATCGTGTGTGATAATGGCCCACAATTCATAGGCTCACAAATCACGAAATTCTCCGAAAGTTGGCAAATCAAGCTGATCACTTCAACGCCGTATCACCCCGTGGCTAATGGTCAAGATGAATCAATGAATAAGGTCATCATTAACAATATAAAGAAGCGTCTAAATAAAGCTAAAGGAAACTGGCCTGATGAATTACCAACGATACTATAGGCATACAGAACAATCTCAAAAATAGCCACGGGAGAAACTCCTCGCACTTGTTTATGGCTCAGAAGCCTTAATACCTGTGGAGATTGGCGAACCAAGCATAAGGTTCTCAACAGCCATGGAAGGTGAAAATGACGACGAACGAAGGATCAACCTGGACCTGCTCGAACCACGGAGAGAAGCAACATTGATACGGATGGCAGCTCAAAAACAAATCATAGAGCGTTATTACAACCGTAAAGCTCATCTCAGGTACTTTAAAATTGGGGACTTCGTCTTCAAAAAATTCTTTCAATCAACAAAAAAAGCAGGTGAAAGAAAGCTAAATCTAAACTCGGAAGGACCTTACAAAATCTGAGGGATAGCTGGAAAAGGCGCCTATGAGTTGGAAGCTATGGACGACAGAGTTCTACCAACAAGCTGGAACGCCATCCATCTAAAGAAGTAGTACTTCTAAAAAGAAAAGAATACCCCCCGTCAGGTATTGCACGATCGATTTTATTTTGAACATTTACAAATTTTACTAACTTTTTTAGATGATAGGCACAAAGTTAACCCATCACCAAATGATATTAGACCTGCAAAGATGCGGGGAAATAACATAATTCCCGGTCTAGGGTTATACTTTCTGATGGAAGTTTTAAAAGGGGTTAAGCAGTCATCATCTAAAAAACTATATACCTTCGATTCCGGAACGTTTTTCCTTTTCAGGAAAAGGACCACAAAGAAAGGAATAATCAAGTGCTCGAGATATCATTCTTCAAAGCTCAAACACTTGGGGGACTATACAGTATGGAAGGCTAAGACGAAGCAAAGAAGACTATCAGAAAGTCAAAAGCTCGAGCCTAAAGACCCATCTACCCAATGAAGACAAGTGACATGAGCAAAATCAAAAGAAATCAAAAGAGCCATCCAAATACAAAGCCTAAAGAACAAACCTTCAAACATATTCAGGTTGAAAGGCAAAATGTCAGTCACGAGAAAGAAATGTACATCTTTATACTCATTCAAAAAACTGTTCTCAAATAAAAATAGTTACGAATAAGAAAATATTTCCCTCGTACTTATTAGAAAACTGTTACGGGTAAAAACCCCAATCTTTATAAAAACCGTTACTAGTGAAAAATAGTTATTTCCTTGTATTAATATCAAAAAACTGTTACCTACGAAAAACAGTTACGAAATACAAAAGTATACTAAATCTGTTAAACAAAAATAGTTGCAAGCGTGAGTTTTAGACGATAACCAAACACATGTAAAATATCATGGAAGTTCAAACAAAAAAATTTCCTTGAAAACATTCTTAAACATGTGTAAAATTTCTATCACTCTATTGCATTATCGTGAAGTTGAGACGTCTTCTTCATGTCGATTATAAAGGGCCCTCTTCCATAAACTATGCCTATTACGAAAAGGCACACATTTAATATGACACCGTGCCTATTATAAAGAAGGTACGAGTAGTCTAAAGCATTCCATATGCAAAACTCGAAGGTAAAAATAAAACCTCAAAAAATAAAGCATGCAAAAGACTTAAAGGATTGAAACAAAAACTCAACAAAATTCGAACTGATATTTATATATCAAAAATGGCTAAAACTAAGTATTAACTTATACTTAGCCGCATAAGATTTTTATATTTACATTGTGGTGCCCTTAAGTTGTCATTTGGGGACTTAAAGGAAATCCAAATTTACCCCCGATGGGACTGGGGTAACCACCAATTGATACAAAGAAAAAGAAAAAAAGGGTAAACCAACTAGATCTTTTCAAAGAGAGGGGTTGACTTCATAGGCGGAATAAACGGGAGAAACTGAGGATGAAGAGGCATGAGCGGCTGGAATCTCACCATCAGGTGAAGAGAGGTTATGACCCTGTTGAGCCTTCTCCATGGCTTCCTTAGTTTTGGCTATTTCAGCACTAAGGTCAAAACCCTCTTGACTCATCTCCATCAATGTGTCAAGGCGAGAATTCATATACACCCAGCTCACATCGACAACAGCTACCTCTTCCAAATCTTCATAATCTTGTGCCCACACTTGAAGTTCAGCACTCAGCCTGTCCTTCTCCGCCTATGCAGCTTCATGAGCGGCCCTTAATGGAACAATCGACTCCTTTAAATCTTGAGCTTTGTCTAAAGCCCTTCGAAGATCTTCTTGAGTGCAAGTGAGTGATTTCACGAGCTCGCCTGAGTATTCTTCCTTTTGCCCCAGCAAGTTCTTTAAGTCTCTAATCTCCTCTGAGGCACGGGACAGCTGCTCCGCAAATGAAGACTCCATAACACTGTTGTCTTTGTCATCTTGACTGCAAAAAGACCACTCCACTGCTAGCTCTGCTTCCATAAGTCTCATATGCCGCTTCAAGGTACTCCTATCTTCTTCTAAAGTGTCCATGTCAATCCTTAAGCTATCATACTGTGCTTTCCAATTATCAACTTCTGCCTGCAACTCTCTTGTCTCTTGGTATGTGTTTGAAATACTCTTCATAAGCTCCATTCCTATGAGGTTAATCTATAAGAAGTAAACCAGTTAGATATGGTAAATTTCATATACGAGAGTGAAAGAGGATAACTTACACCATACCTTCAAAGAAGTATGCACGACCTCATTTGCCCATGTAAGAGCACCGTGGCTAGCTAGCTTTGCTTTCTCAGCGGGACCTATTAAAGGCTTGAGCCACACTTCAGGCTCAGCCGTCTTCTTGAAAAGGTTTCCCTCAGCTGGAACCTCTATTACCACCTGACGCATCTCTCTGTTGGAAGACCCTACTTCCCTAGCGGAAGGCATGGAAGCAGACAAAGATGGAACAACAACAGGAGCGGAAGGTTGAGGAGCTGGAGAATCCATGGTCAAAGGAGTAGGCACGGAAAGTTGAAGAGTTGAAGAAGTTACAGGCAGAGAAGCGGAAAAAGTTGAGATAGCCAAAGGAATAGAAGAAACTTCTTCTGTCAAAGAAGCAGGAAAGACAGCAGACAAAGGGCCCTCTTCCATAAACTATGCCTATTACTTCTTCTTGGTGTATTCCCTCTTTGGCAATGAACCCCTTTACGGAGGAGTTGGCTCCTACGTACCAAAATACTATATCTTTTCTCACAATTGATGTGGATGGGGTCAAGGTCCAACATGAAATGTTAAGTCAAAGAAGGCCCGGTGCAATCTTTCTCAAGAATATCATACGGGTTCTTCCCTACTTCGATCCTCCATTACGTATTTTAATAAAAGAGAATCGGTTCAGGTATATTAAGGCTATCCCTTCTTTCTTTTGGCATGATCCAAATTATACGGAAGAAACGAGCAAACTCATGATTTTCATAAATTACTCTATTCATAGAAATATTAGGGGTGTCTAAATTCTTGATTCCCCATGTGAATTATTATTATCTTCTTCATGGGTCTCGAAAATACGTATGTTGGTAAAGTTTATTTCATGATATTAATCAGAGGCAAAATTGCCTTATGACGTACAGAGAGATTTTATTGACATATTTCATATGCATTTACATATGCACTTTGACCCATGACCAGATGGCGTTATATACGCGTATATATGTAAATATATGTATATGGGATATGGGAAAAGGTTACGGCGTTATATATGCACCACCACCTGATCAGCTGGTATATGATGATTATGTTTCCCACAGTGGTTGAAATATGATTCAAACGGCGTTATATACGCGTATATATGTATGTATATTCAAACAACGTTATATACGCGTATATATTTATGTATATGGGATATGAGAAAGGTTACGGCGCTATATACGCACCACCACCTGATCAACTGGTATACAATGATGATTTTGCCCACAGTGGCCGATATGATTGTATTGGTAAAAAAGAGTTTCACACGTAAGCCAGCTTTTGACTACTCAGCTAGTCACGTGGACACGAAAAACACGATAGCTAGAAATAACTCTTTGAAGAGGTACGGTACAAAGAGACACAGTTCAGTAAATAACTCTTCGTGGGTTTACTGAACTGTGTCTCTTTGTACCGTACCTCTTCAAAGAGTTATTTCCAGCTATCTTATTTTCCCGTGTTCACGTGACTAGCTGAGTTGTCAAAAGTTGGCTTACGTGTGAAACTTTTTTTTACCAATACAATCATATCGGCCACTGTGGGCAAAATCATCATCGTATACTAGCTGATCAGGTGGTGGTGCGTATATAACGCCATAACCTTTCCCATATCCCATATCCCATATCTCATATACATATATATACATAAATATATACGCGTATATAACGCTGTTTGAATGTACATACATATATACGCGTATATAATGCCGTGTGAATCATATTTCAGCCACTGTGGGAAACATAATCATCATATACCAGCTGAACAGGTGGTGGTGCATATATAACGCCGTAGCCTTTTCCCATATCCCATATACATATATTTACATATATACGCGTATATAACGCCATTTGGTCATGGGTCAAAGTGCATATGTAAATGCATATGAAATATGTCAATAAAATCTCTTTGTACGTCATAAGGCAATTTTGCCTCTGATTAATATCATGAAATAAACTTTATCAACATACGTATTTTCGAGACCCATGAAGAAGATAATAATAATTCACATGGGGAATCAAGAATTTAGACACCCCTAATATTTCTATGAATAGAGTAATTTATGAAAATCATGAGTTTGCTCGTTTCTTCCGTATAATTTGGACCATGCCAAAAGAAAGAAGGGATAGCCTTAATATACCTGAACCGATTCTCTTTTGTTAAAATACGTAACGGAGGATCGAAGTAGGGAGAACCCGTATGATATTATTGAGAAAGTTGCACCGAGCCTTCTTTGACTTAACATTTCATGTTGGACCTTGACCCCATCCACATCAATTGTGAGAAAAGATATAGTATTTTGGTATGTAGGAGCCAACTCCTCCATAAAGGGGTTCATTGCCAAAGAGGGAATACACGATGCAGAAGTAAAGTGTGCCACAATAAGGCATCCTTGAACAGTGGCTTGATTAACATAGAAATCCCATGATTCCATAGAGTCTACCTTCATAACTCTTGACTTGGTCCCCTGTTCTTGGTCTTGCATTCTTACTGTGAACTCACTATTAACAAGGCCAAATTTGTGTTTATCCTAAAATAGTAGAGATGAGAAACAATGTTTATTTTCAATAGAATTAAGCATTGGACCCCACTTTTTAATGTATTTTTGCCTAAGCATAGAAATTTTGGACTTTTTCCAAGTTTCTTCCTTATCTGGTTTTAATAACGTCAATTGGGAGTAGATATTAAACATGAAAGTTTGGAGCTTTTTCATACTTGTTCTCCTTTTATGGTTTTTATAATGACAATTGAGATAGCCACCTAATCTAATGTGACCATGAGTCACTTACTTGTCAGTGGCTTGCTGCCACGTGGGGGTGGGTTGGGGTTTTAAATCTTTATCCCAACTTATTAATTAATTAGGTATTGTCTCGTTACCCGGTAATTACCCAATTACCTGCATAATTAAGAATTGACTCAACTTACTTAAAATTCTACTTATTTTTAATATATACTTTTATATATCATTCCAAACTTTCATGTTTAGTAAAGGAATCGCATAAAAGCACTTACAAAGCCAGGGTCATACAGGCTGCATGACATGAGGTAACAACAGTTGCAAGATTAGGAAAATTTTGACCACAGGTCATGATATGAGCAAAAAGACTAAGGGGGGGAATACCCTAGACTTTGGATTTATTCGCAGAGCAACTGCTTAAATGGAAAGAAGAGTAATAAGGTAGTCACAAGAGCTATAAGTTACGAAAATGATAAGAGTATCAACCAACATTCGAGGACGAATGTTCCAAAGGGGGGAATAACGTTACGCCTCGCATTATTACGTCAATATTATGCCCTGCAGTATTATATTACGATGATGTTATGCCTTGAAGTATTACATTACAGTGATGTTACGCTTCGCAGTGTTAAGTTGCGACGATGTTGCACCCTGTAGTATTTTTCGTTGAATTTGTTGTAAGGTAATTGACATCAGTCCAAGGATGTGAGACCCCATGTATTTTTTTCTCTTCTCTTACGTAATATACGTAACGTGTCGTTATTATATTAGCTATATCTGATTGGGTATAGCACATTGGGAGAATAAGACTGAAAATGTGTGGTAATATCAAGGAACTAAACTAAAGCTTTAGGTCAAAGGAATCCCTTAAACAAAAGTTCGTGGTTAAAGAAATGGCTCGGGTAGCACCCCGCGCGCTCGGAAGGTTTAAGTTAACTTGCACCTGTGGGATAAGACTAAGAGTGTATAATATGATAATAATAATGTGTTATGAGGTATTATAATATTACATTGGTCACATGTTAATTTTTGTAGTCAAGCAAGTTGCGAAATAAAGGTCGGCAAAAGTTATCGTAAATTTCTCTAATAAATTTTCTAAACCTTGGTCCAAATGTATCAGATAATTTCTCCCAATATATAAAGATTTATGGGACCCACAATCTACCTAATCGAAGTTCTACGAGTCTATTTCTCAACCAAAAACAACTCACATCAAACCGACATCGGATTAAGAAGTTATGACTGTTTTACCACGGACGGTCCGGGCTGAAACCGGGTCGCGAACTGGGTCGGTTCAAACAATTAGTATAAGTCGGAAAATCCGACTTTTAAGACCTCAAAACATTTCATCTTCGTCCCAAAACAGTGAGAAAGCTGAAGAGAGGTTTCCATGGTGTTCTTGAGTGCTTAAGGTGCATTTTTAACGATTTCTATCGTTAAAGTTTGCCCTCGTGCCTAGAAACGCGATCTCTACGCTTTGCAATCGTTTTTCCCTTATATTAGCTGTGTTTGGAGCTATTTTTGGAAGATAGGAATTTGTTGTTCTTGCTGGTTCTTCAAGATTAGTACTTATTCTGCTAAGGTAATCATCTTTGGACTCTTTTATGATCGTTTTTGCAAAGTTCTACGGACGTTTCGTCAAGTTAGGGTCATATGAAAAATCTGCCGATTTGACTCAATTATGAACTGTTTATAGGTGCGTATAAGTTGCATATGTATAGTGTTTGCAAAGCTTAGGACGTAAGGAACAACGTTCGTAAGGCTAAGCTCCGTCCTTCCTTTTAGCACGAATTCTGAAAAATTCCTAAGACGCCAAATGTGATATTTTACTATTCTATTGCTAGAAAGACCTTCTGTGAAAGGCATTGGGATCATAGCTGAAGTATTTTCATGATGCTATTAGGTTGATATTTCACTCGTTCGGTTAAATAGGGTATTCGACATCTATATATGTCATTTTGTCGGCTTTCTTAACTATATGTCCATATATATGAATTCTTATTCGTCTTTGGGTTGTGTGACTTAAAAATAAAGGCATTTAGTATTTGCGATCAGTCCTTCTTCCTTGTTAAAGTGTATTTTAAAAATCTGTAAAGTGATACGTCGATTTCCAAAAATCTCAAATATAATTTTTATGTTTAAACTACTAAAACACTTGATTTTTGAAATACTTTCTTTTACTAATTATCAAGAAATCAGGTATAAGGACTAAGTGAAGCACCTTAAGCTTTTTATGAACATATTCAGAGTTAAGTTATCTTTATAAAAGTCGAGTTAAGTTTTCAAGTTTATTCAAAAAAAAAAAGAGGTTCCACGAGACATTTGTATGCGATACGAAGGTGATTATGAGATTATGAGAATAAGAGTACCAATGATCCAAGATTGGCTTGTGATGACCTATTATGTGCATTCAAAGTTCATATCATTACATGACATATTATGCATGGACTTCGAGCTATAATCGGAGGTAAGGAACCTACTTGCCTGAAAGACTATATATATTGTACAGATGGCCACATGTTGGCAATATGATACCGGTTAGCTACTGGGACAGACCGCCATTTCTATCATTTGGTTGGGTATGTCATGCATTTGCATCAATATATATGTATTCACGACATACGATTACACGAGCATACCATGCTATTTGATTACTATGAGGTTGGATTTTGACCATGGAGGCTATCAAAGTTTCAGTGTCAGGTGGTATCTCTATTACCCTTTTTACATCAGCTATGTATGATTCTACTTTCTGCCTTACATACCAGTACATTTTTATTCGTACTGATGTCCCGTTGCCTGGGGACACTACATTGTTGTTTCGTGCATGCAGGTCCAGGTAGGGACTTTAATCGACCCCTCCGCTAGGATTCCGGGGTTCAGCTGTGAGTTGGTAAGATCCACCTCTTCCTTGAGCTTTCGTAGGATGGTTACTTTTGTTGTACAGTTTGGATATAGTCTAGGCCTTGTCCCGACAGTGCTTATGACACTCTTAGAGGCTGTTGTGGACATAGTATTCTGGGTTTCTTTTTGCAGCTTTCAGTCTCCAGCCCCTAGGCTTGGCATGTATATATATGTGTGTAGGCATTTATGTCTTCAATCGCGGCCTCGTCAGCCAGCTAGTACTTTATTATTTTGGCTTGTCTACCTTTGTTTATATGGCTTATTGTTATTCAGGTCATGAACTTAACGGTCCAGGCTTAGTATTTCAGATGTTGTGCTGCCCGATCTGTTGGGGCCCCAGTTTAGTTAGCTACTATGTTTAGTGGCTAACTCGATCGAATATAGTATCGAGTGCCAGTCGTTCCTCCCCTAGTTTGGGGCGTGACAAAGTAAAATATTATTTGGAGATTATAAGGATTGTAAGTGATGAATAAATTCGTGAAAGTAAGAGGGGAAGCAAGTCGAAGAAAATGAATTTTCGTCCAAGTTTGGCATGTTGGGATAAAATACGGGCCAAGTGTTAATACCCGATATTTATGGAATAGTACCATACAAGGTACCATATGAACATGATAGTATGATATATAAAAGGGTATAGTCAAAATAAGTAGAATTTTAAGTAAGTTGAGTCAATTCTTAATTATGCAGGTAATTGATTAATTACCGGGTAACGGGACAATAATTAATTAATTAATAAGTTGGGATAAATATTTAAAACCCCACCCCACCCCCACGTGGCAGCAAGCCACTGACAAATAAGTGACTCATGGTCACATTAGATTAGGTGGCTATCCCAATTATCATTATAAAAATCATAAAAGGAGAACAAGTATGAAAAAGTTCCAAACTTTCATGTTTAATATCTACTCCCAGTTGACGTTATTAAAACCAGATAAGGAAGAAACTTGGAAAAAGTCCAAAATTTTCATGCTTAGGAAAATACATTAAAAAGTGGGGTCCAATGCTTAATTCTATTGAAAATAGACATTCTTTCTCATCTCTACTATTTTAGGATAAACACAAAGTTGGCCTTGTTAATAGTGAGTTCACAGTAAGAATGCTAGACCAAGAACACGGGACCAAGTCAAGAGTTATGAAGGTAGACTCTATGGAATCATGGGATTTCTATGTTAATCAAGCCACTGTTCAAGGATGCCCTATTGTGGCACACTTTACTTCTGCATCGTGTATTCCCTCTTTGGCAATGAACCCCTTTCGGAGGAGTTGGCTCTTACGTACCAAAATACTATGTCTTTTCTCACAATTGATGTGGATGGGTCAAGGTCCAACATGAAATGTTAAGTCAAAGAAGGCCCGGTGCAATCTTTCTCAAGAATATCATACGGGTTCTTCCCTACTTCGATCCTCCGTTACGTGTTTTAGAAAAAGAGAATCGATTCAGGTATGTTAAGGCTATCCCTTCTTTCTTTTGGCATGGCAAAAATTATACGGAAGAAACGAGCAAACTCATAGTTTCCATAAATTACTCTATTCATAGAAATACTAGGGGTGTCTAAATTCTTGATTCCCCATGTGAATTATTATTATCTTCTGTTCATGGGTCTCGAAAATACGTATGTTGGTAAAGTTTATTTCATGATATTAATCAGAGGCAAAATGGCCTTATGACGTACCGAGAGATTTTATTGACGTATTTCATATGCATTTCATACATTTACATATGCATATTGACCCATGACCAGATGGCGTTATATACGCGTAAAAATGTAATATATATATATATATATATATATATGGGATATGGTAAAAGGTTATGGTGTCATATACGCACCACCACCTGATCAGCTGGTATATGATGATGATGTTTCCCACAGTGGCTGAAATATGATTCAAACGGCGTTATATACGCGTATATATGTATGTATATTCAAACGGCGTTATATACGCGTATATATTTATGTATATATTTATGTATATACATATGTATATGGGATATGAGAAAGGTTATGGCATTATATACGCACCACCACCTGATCAGCTAGTATACAATGATGATTTTTCCCACAGTGGCCGATATGATATGACTGGATGCCCTCGGAGGCTGCACGACATGACATTCATACGCATATGCATGCTGCTAAAAGTGATTTATGATTTACAAAGTTATTCAGACTTACAGGTTGAGTCATGTACTCTATATTTCTTCCATGTCTCTTATGTACATTATGTGCCTTACATACTCGGTACATTATTCGTACTGACGTCCCTTTTGCCTGGGGACGCTGCGTTTCATGCCCGCAGGTCCCGATAGACAGGTCGAGATCCCTCCAAGTAAGCTATCAGCTCAACGGAAGATGTTGGTGCGCTCCATTTGCTTCGGCGTCGCTTGTTTGGTTAGTATGATTTAGACGGGTATTGTTTGGTATGGGGGGACTCTATCCCGACCTTTATAATATTTATGTACTCTTAGAGGCTTGTAGACATATGTCGTATACGTGAAAGACTGTACGGCCTTGTCGGCCTATGTTTTGAGTTTGTAAATGATTATGTTGGCCTATTAGGCCCGTATGTCACGTGTATATGATAATGTAATAATAAAGATATGTTACGTTGGTACTCGGTCGAGTAAGGTATCGGGTGCCCGTCGCGGCCCATCGGTTTGGGCCGTGACAAGGAGAGGACAGCGTTGAAAGGGATTCCAACTTACACCAAAAGTCTGTCCAAAATTATGATAAAGGACTGTCCTTTTTCACTAAACTTAGACACAAGTAAGGATACTTGTACCTTAAACCTACTCCAAATAGTAAAAGGCAACAAACATGTACCTTACACTCAAGTATTTAGCTTTTATCAATGCATGACTGAAATTCAAGCAAAAAAAAAACACTCATACTCAAACCAACTATGAATAGGCAAAGCTAGGACATGACTTCAATTGCAATTGAACTAAGTATCCAAACGAACTAAACTATAACCAATCAGTTTATGAGAACCCATAGTAGACGATTGAAATTAGGAAACACTGCCTAAAATACAACTTAATTGAACATTGATAAGCTATCGAACAACTATTAATAGCAACCTAAACAAACGATTAAGTACCTGATTCGAAAGTATTAAGCAACGATCAACATTAAAGAATGTTGATGAAAGTAAACACAAACTAACGATCACAGATTAACAATCAATTGAAAATAGAAAATTAAACTAAATCTAAACTTAATGGGAAAAAAATTACGAAAAAAGGGAGGAAAAGATTAGGGTGTGAGCTTATACCAAACTCCGGGACATTCGACGTCGAATCGAGCAATGAGACGATGCCGAGGATGCCAAGTGGTGGCTGTCCGACCTCAAGGCGCAGGTTTCTTTTTGGAAGACGCTAAATCGATAGATTACGGTGTCTTGACAAAAGGAAACAAGTGCCTTTGGTGGAAAAAGAAAAAAAAAACGACGGAGAAGCAGTGGCGGCGGGCAGTGGGTTGGTCTACGGTGGTGGTGTGGTTTTTTTGGAGGTGAAATTAAAGGGAAAGTGTAGATCTCGTAGAGGTATACACGAATATGTGAGGCTTTTGTGGTGGGGATGACTGGTATGTTACTAATTTGAGAGAAAAAAAGGAAAAATTGGGCGACTAGGGCTTCAAATTAGGCCTACATTTACGGATTTGGGAGGGAGGGGGAGGTTTGAAAATTTTGAGGTTCGGATTCATGGAGAGGAGGTTGAGATGAGCAGGGGTGAAATCTTGGTGGTGTTTGGAGCACCACCGGCGGTGGCGCACGGTGGTGGTAGTGGGGAGAGGCGACGGAAGAGAAGGGGGAGAAGAGAGAGATGGGGAAAAGATTTAGGGTTTGGGTTATGGGATAATGAGGCAAAAATCTGATTTAGAAGGGGTTATATACCTTAGATGAGATTAAATTAGGACCGTCGGATCTTGAGAATTGAAGGGTTGAGATTGGATCTTAGTTTCACTTAATGAAACGACATAGTTTAAAAACTACGTCATTTTGGACTAGGTCTTGGCAGGCCATTTATTGGACCAGGTTGGCCGAATTAGGCCGCTGGTTTTGCATGATTTTGGCCCAATTGATGAAATAAAAGCTAATTGCCCCAATTCTTCACAAATCTGTTATTATACATAAGATAATTAATCTAAAACACAAAATTGTAAGAAAAAAATATGGACTAAATATAGGCATTTTCACTTTTAACAAAGGACGTATTGCCTCCTGTGTCTATACACTGTGATTGCCAAGCGGCAATAGCTATATGAAAGAATAAATCTTATAATTGTAAAAGTAGACACATGAAATTGAGACATGATTTCATAAAACAACTGTTGAGAGATGAAATAATTTCCATTGACCATGTGAAGTTAGAGAAAAATTTGGCGTATCCTCTGACTAAACCTGTGGGGAAAAAATTAATTCTTCAAACTTCAAAAGAGATGGAGTTAATGCCGACATGTTGTCAATAGATATGGTAACCCAATCTATGTGATTGGAGACCCCATGAAGTAGATTCATATGGGTAATAACAAGTTGATATTGGTACTGAAACACTAAAAGAGAGTGCTTGACTGCAACTAATTGAGAGGACGAGTTATAACTCTTAATGTAATTCATATTCCTTATGGATGGTGTGTTTAAAGGCAGTATACACTTGATGAATTCACCTATATGAGAGTGAAGTGGGGCCGCTCCTATGAGATTTTGGCCTATTCTCTAGAGCTCTCATGAACAACCAGGCACGCGCATGGCATAAGTAGCACAAAATCGCGTTGAACAGCAAAATTCTGAGAGTCGAAATGTGATTGATAAAATCTCTGACTTACAATAAGAATTATTGGTTCATAGAAATATTATATTTCACCATTAATTCTGTGAGTTAAATTTTATCGGTCTGAGTTTGGTTCACAGTCCAAAAGACACCAAACCTATTACATTTGGACCATACAAATCCAACAAATTTATTTTTAGGTCTTTAAAATAGTGGGGGATTGTTGCAATATTTTTAAGGCTTTTGGACAAGTGTCATAGCCATTCTAGAAGGCTATGTTAAGTGGCAAAAGAAGTGTAAAAAGTGGCAACACTTTCTTGCCATGCACAACAAAGTTCCATGCAATTAAATCTATAAATAGCCACCATTGGTTACACAATTCTTAATCATCATTCTTTCTACTTAGCCTTCTTCTCTTTCTCGCCTAGCTTCTCTTATTTCCAATTTTACTTATAAAATTTTTTTGTCCTTATTCTCTTTTCAATCTTGTTGGATTATTTTAATATAAATATTTTGTTGATTCATGTATCCTCTAAATAAATAGAGATGGACTTGTTTAATCCAGGAAAAACATTTCACACTGCTGAAATAGTTTCTTAGGACAGTGTCTAGCACGACTCAAGCCAGTTGGTGTATTTTCGCTCACAAATAATTTTATTGCAATATTATTGTTACTTTTCCGTATCATTTCCCTACGGTATGTACAAATAATAAATAAAAATATATAAAATGACATTGTTTACTGTTACAGTAAGTTGTTCATTTGGCTACTTCTTCAAATATTAACACCGTTTACGAAAATTCTTGCGTACGCCACTACCCAAATAGTAACACTTATACATATAAAATCAGATAGAAGTAGTAGTTTATTTCTTCAAGTACAACTCTTACTCATAGTTGTTGACAAATTTCCAGCAAAATCACGCTCATGTAATCCCCAAACCAAAGCCAAAGAAGAGACAACCACAGGGACAGGGCCAAACATCCATAACAAAAGAGGAAAAGCCATACAAAGCACTCTATCCCCAACAAAAGCCAACGTAAATCCTCTTTCAAATACTGTCTCTGTATACATTGGATTTATGGCAAATTCCCCCAATGCATTAACCAAGAAATTAGCATCGATCAAACAACTAAGTGCCAAAGAACTACACAAGAAACTTGCCAACAAGAAAATGGTTGCTGAGCCATATTTCAACACGATTGTCTTTCCTGTTTGTGATCCAAAGAAAGCACTAGTAAAGAGGTTTCTCACGTTATAAGTGTTGTTTGTTAGAGCTGCTAATGCTAAAGTTATGATCATTGTGATAGTTGCTGTGAGTATTGTTTCCATTAGTGCATTTCTTAAGCTTTGTACAGCTAACGTCCCTTTCTTCTCGTTTCCCTGCCACCAAAAAAAAAACTTAATAAATCATCAATAGGTTCTAATTCAAAATCTAGAGTCAGCGGTTCAGAATGAGTATGATTAATTTTCTTTTTGGATATGTATATATAGTTAGAGTCGAAGCAGGATTGAACCCCATAGCAACCCTTAGACCCGCCTTCGTTCATTAGACTCTTCATAAATAAAGGATTGCCCGGTGCACGAACTACCCTGCATGAACACATGCAGGGATCAGGAAACGGCCCTATATTAAGGTGTCGTTTGGTACGCGGACTAAATTATCATGGATTGCAGTCCCCAGATTATAATCCCTACACTAATTTCCTGCCCCCGTTTGTACGTCCCACCTGAGAGGTGCAATAAAATAATCCCAATTTTGATGGGATAAGAGGATATCCAGTATTAAGTCTGAGATTAAATTTATGCTTTGTTTGGTTAATGGTATAAATTTATCTCACTATTATCCTGCGTACCAAACAACCCTAGGGGGTGTAACATAGGCAGTCTACCGTGATACAAACATTCTGATTTCATGGCTCGAACCCGTAACCTGTAAATCACAGGGAAACAACTTTACCGTTGCTCCAAGGCTCTCTCTTTATAATTAATTAACTGAAATTATAAACTAAAGAATGAAAAAGAAGAGTTACTTGATTGAGCTCTCGCAGCCAAGATCTCTTCTTGAGCATATTCATACCAATGGTGGTGCGAGAAGGTGTATGCTTCAAGTGGTGCCAAAGATAGAAATGATAGCCAATTGTGATGAAAAGACTCAAGGGGACTAATATTGTATCCAAGAAACTAATGGCACCCATGATTTCGAAATCTCACAGAGAGAGTTTGTTTTGGTCTTTAGCTTTGAATTTAGAGATTGCTCATGGTTTTATCTTTGCTTAAGAGATAGTGGAGTTATGCGTCATTAGCAACTAGAAAAAAAGATGGGAACAAGAATGCACGCACCTTTAATTTTGTCAAAATTCAGGTGGGGATGTTTATAGTGGAAAATACACAACGGCCAACGTTTATATAATGGAAGGATAATAAAATCTATAACAAATAGGGTCTGATATGATTAATTAAGGTGAGATTGCCACCCATCTTTGTCTCGGAAGGGAAATCATGAATCAATGGTAAAGTTGTCCTTGTGTGACGTATTCGTGTGACCTATCATGGATTCGAGTTGTAAAAACAGTCACTAATACTTGTATTAGGGCAGACTGTCTATATCACACCCCTAAGAATGTGATCCTTCCTCGGACCTTTAATAAATGCAAGATCTTTTATGCACCAGACTACCATGGGTTGGTCTATATGCTTTTTTGCTCCTATATAGACCTGGCAAGATGGTTAAAAATAATAGTTATCCACCCAACTCAACCCATTAAAAATAGGTTAGGTAACTGACTTTTTAAAACCTGGTCGAATTACCCATATTATCCATTAAAAAAATGAATAACCAAATGGGTAACCAATGGGTAAAATATGGATAATACAATTATTGAAAAATTATTTCAGTAATGTTCTTATGTTGCAAGGGGCAACAAATTCATATTAGAGCTTGAGGCTAATATGAAGCCATGAATGGATAATATGGTTACTCATTTTATCCGTCGATTAATCCGTTTATTACCCGTGTTAAATATAGGTCGGGTCGGATAATTTACCCATTTTTTCTATTACCCGTTTTAACCCGAACCATATCCGACACGACCCGCCCGTTTGCCACTCCTACTCCTATATGTTAACTGAATTGTAATAATGGCCGGGGACCGAGAATTTATCATGGTATATTTCATAATAAAAGGTCATACAACTATATTGTTTTCAGCAAAATCGCATAACTTTGTTTTGTAATATAAACATTACAAGACTTTCATCATAGTAATTAACTAGAAAGTTGTATCACAAATTAACCCAACCCAACTTTTTGTTATTATGTGTGAAAATGTGATTTTTATGTTAGTTACAAAATAAGTTCAATGACTGCGTTGAAAAAAAGACACAGTTATAGATATACATGATTCTACGTAATGAATATCCTACTCAGCAGACTCATGCACTAGACATGCAAATTAGTAATTTATACAAGCATAAAGCTACTTTAATAAGAAACCAATAGTAGATATCCACACGTTTTATATATATATATATATATATATATATATATATAAAGTATGAACTTCAAATTAGCACGTAAAAGCAAGAAGCGTCACCGCCATGTGACACATCCCACTTGTGCACGTACTGAAAATACAAACCAAATTTAGATGTTAGAAATTTCACCGAAGGCAATTTATATATATATATAAATCTTATTAACTTTTTAATGAAGAGTGTTTCAACTAAGCTTCCTTTGACTAATATAGCTTCGTCCTGTACCAAATTAATGAGAAAGTACTTCCAACCAAATTAATCAGAAAAACACATTCCTTTAATGAATGAAGTGTGCTTGAATTTAAACTTTTCTTAATTTCCTAACTAAAACGAAATTTAAGAAAAGAAGTGGTCAGTTCTTGAAATACTATTGAGAAATAAACTAGACGTAATACAAACGATTAAAAAGTATGCGATTGGATCATTGGTGCTTTTTAGGCAGTATCTTGCTACGATTTGTTGTTAGGTTTATTATTATATGGAAAAGGGTTTGATCTATTCCTCTATGATAAATGGTTTAAGTTGTCCCCCATTATATTATTGGGTCATAAAATTCTCTGCCGTCTTATTATTCTAACAAATTTATCCCTAGTTAGATAGAGGTGACACATGGCACCCATCCGTGCCCTTTTTACATCTGGACACATATTAAGCGACCCGTTCCACGGAACCCCCATACCCATAACCCGTGATTTATAACACAAATTAAAGTCCCACCCTAATTTATACTCCTACAACCATTTTCATCAATTCCTCTATATCAAGACAGCCAATTGCAACAAATTTCATCATAATTTTTTTTTTTCTGTTGGTGGTAGTAAAAGTGGGTCAAATATCAGAGTCTAGTGCTACATCAAAGAGGAGGTGCCATTATGGAGAGATTGCCAACCACTTCCGACCGACCACGCCTCAAAATCCCGGAAGGAGATTCTATAAATGTGATAAACCCGAAGTAAGTTGAAATTTTTCATGTATTTAGTTCGTTAATTGTTTGTACAAAAATTGAATTTTTATTCCTTCTAATATAATTAATGTTCATTATCGCTAGGATGAGTTGTGTGGATATTGGGAATGGCAAGACGAACTTTTTCCAGACCGAGCGTTGATAGAATTCGGTAAGTTGCAGTGTAAATTAGATGTTGCTAATGTTACAATCAATATGTTGAAGCAATTGTTGGAGTCGTGCAAATTAATAACGGACAAATTATTGGAAAAAGTTGAGGATTTGGAGGTTGCAAAAAAAAAAATGAAGTGAACAAAGCACGAAGAAAAAGTGGTTAAGATGAAGATTGTCACGACCCAAAATCTATTAAGGTTGTGATGGCGCCGGACACCACCGTCAGACAAACCAATCATTAATTAATTGAAATATATTTTTTGTTTTAACAATTTTGAAATCATTAACTTTAACTTATTTCGAAATAACTAAAAAAAATTATTTAAGCAAATACGATGGTTTAAATATTCCATTTTAGCAAATATACCCCAAATTTCATCCCAGAACCCGGAGTCACAAGTGCATGAGAAATTTCTAAGAATTTATACAATCATTACAAAGCTTGTCCGAGATGCAAATTGGACAATGAAATTTAAAACAAAATGAATACAATACGAGGGAAACTCTGTCATCTGCGGATCGCCTCCGGATGATGCAGCTCGCCTAAGTCCCCAAACCAGCCACATCGCTGTGAAAGTACCTGTGCAATAAAAATGCACATCAAGTATATCATGAGTACGAAAATAACTGTACTCAGTAAGTCGCCCGCCTAACTTCAGAGAGGTAGTGACGAGAGGTCGATTTGACACTTGCTAAAGATCAATTTAGTATAATCAAGTAAGACACTGAGCATGTATGTCATAGGCAGTTTATGAAAATCAGGATAAATAATATCAACTCCTTCCACATTTAACGCTTAAATATTCCTCATTTTATTAACAAATAATCAAACATGGATGATTTAATCAATTAACCAATAACCAACGGGAAAGAACAACTTCTTCCAAAGTTTTAATAACTTTAAACCTCTGTCATTTCACTTGACAACTTAAAATTTCCAGGCGAGTAATCAGGAAAAATCACATCAATTACGCAGTAAATATCATGCGGAAGCAATGCCGAGGGTCGAATGGCGCGGACCAACAATAATAAAATGTGCACTGCCGAGGGTCGAACGGCTCGAACCATAGATGCATCTATTTTTCCCCGCTCGCGAATCGATCATGCGACGCGGTCAACATAAAAATAATAAGGCTAGCCTGCTCGCGAATCATACATGCGACTCAGGTGCTCATATGTACACATATTCACATAATAAATCCGCATTTTTATCAAGAAAATAGTTACTCAGGAAAGTGGTAAAATTCTTCTTAAAGGAACATGAAAAATAGTTTTTAAATCTTTGTTTTGAAACTCATTTGCCAAGTTTAATAATATTCAATAATATAACCTTATCAGGTATACAATTATCCGTGGAGGAATCAATTCTCTTTCTAAATAATTATGAAAGGTACACTTTAATCTTCTTAGGAAATCAATTACCGATTCAATAGCATTAACAGTCTAATATTAGTCGCAGGATCACATGTACAACACGTAAGGCATGCTAGTGGGTCCGAGACTACCCGGACATGGCATAATAGTAGCTACGCACGGACTCCCGTCACCTCGTCCGTATGTATCCCCCGCAGATAGTAGCACATTTTTAATTAGTTCACCTAGGGGACAATTTCCCCTCACAAAGTTAGAAAGGAGACTTACCTCACTCTGAAGTTCCATAACCGGCTTCCAAGCCCTTCCGACGACTCCAATGGACGCACAACGCCCCAAAAATATCCAAATAATGGCAAACTAATGAAAATATACTCTAATATTTGAAACAATTCAAATTATATAATTTCCCAACTCCGCTCAGTGAATTGACCAAAATGTCCTCAGGCCCACGTGCCCGAAATTCAAAATTTCTCGAAGATATATTCTACCCGTAGCTTTACTAGTTCAAATATACAATTTACTCTAAATTCCATGCTCAAATTCGTGGTAGAAATCCAAAAATATCATTTCTAGGCTTTCTTCAAAAGTTCCCAATTTTTCCACAATTTTTCATGATTTTCCATGTTAAAATCTAGATATAATCCTAGTAATTAACTTGCAATAGGTGGGGTTGACTTACCTCCAAGTTCCTAGGTGAATATCCCTCTCAAGAAGCTCCAAAAATCATCCAAGAATTAATAAATGAACAAAAATCCTCAAACCCTCGCTTTAAACACTCACTACCCAGCGATCTTCGCGCCCGCGGCAAAACCTTCGCGCCTGTGGTCTTCGCACCCGCGGCCAATTCTTCGCGCCCGCGGTGCCTGGACAGCCCATGCCTTTTCGCTTCTGTGACTCGTGCCCCGCATCCGAGAGCTCGCACCTGCGCCCATCCAAGCGCAGGTGCGATCACACCAGAAGCTGGGAGCTTCAGTTTATGCTCTCCAAGTTCAAAATTGGTCTGAGGCTCATCCGGTTAAGACCCGGGGGCCCCGGGGCCCAACCCGAACATGCTAACAAGTTCCAAAACATAATGCGGACTTGCTCGAGGCCTCAAATCACATCAAACAACGCCGAAACGACGGATCACACTAAAATTCAAACTTTAAGAACTTGAAATTCCAAACTTCCACATCCGATGCCGAAACCTATCAAATCACGTCCGATCGACCCCAAATTTTTCACACAAGTCATATTTGACATTACGGACTTGCTCTAACTTCCGGAATCGCATTCCGACCCCGATATCAAAATTTCCACTTCCGGTCAGATTTCTCGAAAACCTTCAAATTTCTATCTTTAGCCAAATGACTTCAAAATGACCTACGAACATCCAAATTCACTTCCGATCACGCTCCCAACTCCAGAATAACTATACGGAGCTATTCCCAGGCTCGGAATCCCAAACGGACATCAACATTACTGAAATGCGCTTCAAGCCAAACTTAGGAAATTTCTTCAAAATGCTGACTTCCACAATATATGCCAAAACACTCTCGGGTTATCCAAAGCCTGATCCGGACGCCCAAGTCCGAAATCATCATACGAACCTAGAGGAACCTTCAAATCCTGATTTGGAGGTCGTTTACTCAAAATTCCAAATCTCGGTCAATTTCTCCAACTTAAGGCTTCTGAAATGAGAAATTTCTTTCCAAATTAACTCTAAACTTCCCTAAATTCAATTCTGACCACACCCACGGGTCATAATACCTGAAACGAAGCTTCTCACGGCCTCAAACTGCTGAACGATATGCTAGAGCTCAAAACGACCGGTCGGGTCGTTACATTCTCCCCCACTTAAACAGATGTTCGTCCTCGAACGTGCTAAGAATTGCTCTGGAGTTATCTGAAATCACTGTTTAACACCTCGTGCACCTTCCCGTGCTACCACAACCCAATTGAATACATTAACTTGATCAAATATGAAGATTTCTTTTTTTACCCATATAATAAGCTCAGAATCGAGTCCCAACATCTGAAATTTTTCTGCCAGGCCTAGTTCCAATAAATAAACACCGTATCAACTACCACACGACATACCAGAACATGACTGCATACCCTTGCTGATTTAGCACCATGCACTGCATAATTCATCATCTGACCACAATGACACTCCCTGAACCTTAATAGCCAAAATTCCACGAATCTGATGCTCCTGGTGCACCTTATGATATATATATACATCCTGCTATAATGCTGGCGATACAACCACAACGGAGAAGAGGTGTAGAAATTCATAACAAACTGCAGAGTTAACAAATCATTGAATATCTCCTCTTGACTAGAATCATCACCTCATTACAAACCAATAAGGGTAACTGTCATTTAATGTATTTCACATAATCTTATCGCACTTATCCCTGATCCAATAATCTCGTCTCACCTAGTATGAACTGCTCAGACAATAAATCACCCCAAACATGACCAACGTCTCACATGATACAACGACGCGCCAATAGGCCATAACTCGAACATGATACATAAAGGAATGACTCAGGGAGGGACTACTCAACTCACGCAACTAATATGAACTTTCCTCAGAAAATAGGAAGTAAAACATAAGAAAAATAAATATAGTAACCTTACTCATCATCACACTGTTGTGGCGTGCAACCCGATCCAAATAACATACCCGTGGCGACGTGCCACCCGATCCACACATAAAATTCACATAAGGAAATATATACGGAGCTGAATTGCTGACCATTGCAAATTACTGAATATCGGTCACAAGCACGCTAAGTGCATAATACCATCCTGGGGGGAGACTAATAAAGCCATATGCTACAAAACTCAAGCACAACTGAGGTGCGATATATATATA